>MOOZ01001074.1:189412-214099 GCA_002930495.1 Cecropterus lyciades
ACTGTAACTCTCGTCTATCACATATTTATTTATATATATTTTTAAAAGTGGCAGCCCTACTTAACGAAGATCACTTTCTTGCGCGTGCGCATACGCATGCATTGCGCGTGCAATATTCGCGACTCGCATCCCGATGACGTTGATTTATACGCAACTCATTGCTTCAAAGTACGTTTTAAATTCTTGTGAAGCCTACCGACTTTTTGTAAAGTAACATTTTTTATTAACGAAGAAGTCTGCATCCTGTCTTCAATGTTGCCGACTTTTTATAAGCTTTGTAAGTATGATAATTACATTGTTTTTGTAATTTTTAAACAATAATTTCTAACAATAAAAAAACCACCTGAAAACTCGCAAGAAATGTAGATAGGAACTGTTGCATAGACAGTTGCCTTGCTATAATACTTCTTATCAAATTATATGAAATAGCTAATCTTAAAGACAACTACGCATACGTATACAGTTACGATCGATTTAATTTTTTATATCATATTCAATAGATTGATGAATGAAATAAAAATAAAATATACGATCAATCACATATACGATGTCGACTACCAAAGTACTGCAATAGAAAGTTTATAATACCCCATGTCTTGTCCTAACACATCATTACCTTAATCGAACTGCTTTGTAATCATAGAACTGCTATCATAGGGACGCCATTAGCGCTAGGAAATTTCCATAAATTATATATACGACTTGTAAAAAGCTTAGTCTATGTCGAAGGCATCTTAACATCGCAAAATAAAGCAAAAACTTATATCGAGAAAGCGCTCTTGATTATGTTCAAGTGGTTGTACACAGGGATTGATTTGTACATGTCGATATTATTTATTATGTTCTCATACTTAAAGTTAAAATATTTTGGTTATATAAAATCTTTTATTAAAGCCTTTTATTAATCTTGCAATGTTTGTATGTAAGTATGTTTAGGTAAAATCTTGCAAACTGAATTTAACCTACTTCTCATTGTCCTATTGAGCTGAAATTTGGAATACACTTATAGTTCTGATGACAATGCGATTATAAATAAATTATTTTTATTATTGGTCTCTGATTTTAGAAAGGTAACATTTGTATGAGCTTTTCAGATCATCATGATGCGACTAAGTTGTAATATTCTTGCACGTCATTATAGTTTTTTTGCTATGATCCTGTTAGTTACAGATTATAATGAATATGTCTGAGAAACAAAAAAGAAATTTTAACTGACTTGTTTTAAGGCTTTAAAATTATGTATATTTCATTAAATAAATTATACATAAAATAAATATTTTATAACGGCGCTAACGCTATTATGAGAAGTAGATACCATAATAATCGCGTTGATAATCAGGCGAGAAACCAGAACAAAAGACATAATTTTCAAAATCATAGTCTACTGCGCCTACCTTTTAATTACGCGCCTGTTATAATAAACTGACAAATATAAGAAATTAAATTCCACCAGAACACGTGAGTTGCCTGCGCTCTTCATCACCGCCTGTCTTTGCTATAACAGCGATAAAAATCGTTACTAGTCATGTGATCTAATTAATTATTTTGATTCGTCGATTATATTTTACCTTTCTTTAATTTTGCGGCATAAACCAATAGAGCTCATGCACCATGCTCATTATACTCATTATAAATTACTTTATAGTGAATAAAGAAGCGTGTGTTTGCAATTCACACAAGGTAGAAGTGAAACTTAATAATAATAAATAATAAGACATTTGTGAGCACAGAGGTATTAGTATCAAAAAATACTCCGACATCTTTTTCAAATATACCAAACTTGCGCTCTTATATAAGCTACGAAATAAAATCGTTACCGTGATTCAGAAAGGTACAGCACCATCTATTGTAGCGCCGACAACTGCTTTCGTAACGCGTTTTCGTATCATCGAATTTCAAATCACGATTTTAAAAGAATTTCACTTCAAAATTTCTTCTTCTATCGATAAACTACGTCACATCTCTATTTGTAGCATATGACAATCTGTTTTCATACCATACAAGGCTGTTAATATTATGCCTATTACGTGACCATCGTTTACTGTACGCTTTCTAATCTTGATAGTCAGGGCTTACCCTTGACCGTGGATAGAATTTCAATGCGTTATTTGCATGCATGATATCATATATGCAATCCCTTAATAATTTTATTAGCTGTATGAACACGTTTTGAAATTGTTCCGAAATATAAACTTTCCAATATACATACGTTTTAATAGTTAAGTGATTGAGTAATAAACATCCATTTAAACTTTACTTTGACTCTAAGTACTTTAAAAGCTTCATGGTTTGTATTAAATTTCCGAAACGTTTTAGTGCTGTGCCTATCGACGAGGAAGCAAACAATATGATTATATTTCTTGTTATATATTTACTCCAAATGTTATATTGTAGTATAAATGAGACAAGCTTCAATTGTATGCTGAATTATATTCTTTGCTATCCATATTACGTTGTTCATTGTTCACAAGTGTTCACAATTCACTTTAGCAGGAATATCGTAATTTCGCATTTACTTTTGTATTTACGATATGTATGTACGTGATATTCGAAATCGCAAACAATGTTTACATACATTTGTCGGGCAGATTTGAGTCTTACTATCAAATCAAATTAAATTGCGGTGCTACGCACGACTAGGGTGTAATAATGACGATGTTTAAATCAACATTATCCCACAGAGAAACAAAATATTATGTGAAAATTAACTGTGAATAAATTCGTATGATTATGATACTACCATACAAGATACAATTTCCACATATTTCTGTGACGGCTTTTGATTTTCTGCGTGGCGTCCCTTTAACTTGTTTCTACCTAATGACGGTAGATCACGCAGTGTTGATACTTCATTTACCATCTCTTTTGACGTGGTCTCTAATATCTGTACAGTTATAGATATTTAAGTGGAAAGGATAGAGAAAACCACCACGTTGTAAGGTGTAATGACCGTCTATAAACGACATACCGTAAGGTAATTTCCGTGTTTCATACAAGTTTGATTTCCTTAGGGGAGTGTATGTGAAATGCGGATTTGTATCACGCGTCTTGAATTTGAATCGTTTTCCAATGTCCGGTACAAAAAAGCTCTCACATAATAAAATTGTTCCAGGAGACTATTTCGTCTTGCATTCGAACTAAGCAATGTGCCTACCATCTACTAAGTGCATTTACTACCACTTCGATAAAAATAAAATTAAGATTTTTCTTTCTTTTACTTTGATTGATTTTTATATGGATTGTGTTTGTCCCATTTGAGCTTACCGTAAATAAATATTTTAAAGGCACCACAAATTTCAACACTTATGTCACTGTACCTGAAAATATTTATAAGTAGGTAATAACATAATTATGATGCAAATAATATTACTTACAAATCTAATGTTATTATCATTTATGATTTTTTAAATAGTAATAACGCTGTGACGAACAAGTGTAGCATATTTAGAATAGGTATAATTTATAGAGCGATAACATATACATACACAAAATAACTATGAGTTCGGCAATTAGACCATAACAATAGACTCTCCAAATTTTTTTAGTGATCGAAGTTAATATTTATCTAAAGCTAGTCAATAGTTTCCAAAACGAAAAGCGAAAGCGCTGAACAGTTTTTTTTTTGCCTATTTAAATATAGATATTTCGTTATCTTGTCGCAGCAGTTTTAATATTTCCCTACAGTCTCAACTTTGACAGTATTTATTTCACGCAAAATTGCGTCTTCCACCTCGAGTCTAACACCACGTTTTCCTACGATTCTCTGGCTAAGCATTATTTATTTATATAGACGATCTTCACGATATTTCTACCAGTACGGTACAGAATGCGGAATTACTTAGATGTTGCTTGGTAAAGGCGAAATGCTTTCCTAGCTTTTAGTATGATTGAAAATAATAAACCCAGTAAAAAGTAATTTATCCAGCTACTAGTTCGCATGAATGAAGCATATCCATACATATAATATTCCGCGTGTCTCTACATCATATATTTGCAAATAAGATAACTATGGCGACTGAGAATAATAAGTAATAATATTTTTTTCTATAATTTTAACATTTTTTGTCTGTTTGTTTATCTGTGTTTCAAATAGCACCAAAACAAAAGTGTTGGTATCAATCTTGAGGTAGAATTTAGGCTTTTTTCAACGAAAATCAGTTTATTCTATCAAAAGTTACTATAATGATAAAAAATGATATAAAGTAGATATAAGTGTTAGTGCAGAACCGTCGCAATAAAACAATTAACGATTTGGCCTAGAAAGTTTTGTAACAAACTATATTAAAAATCACTTAGCACCTCACGTGCTTGTTTTATTCCAACCATTACAATTTCTCTGAACTTAATGATAGACCAAAACTAGAATCGCACGCATCACATCACATTTGACATGCTACTATAATATTAATGACGTGTCAAGTGAAAGTATTCATACGTATTGTGTATAACAATAATAATCGGGTATTGGTGCAATGTCCGTGACGGTATGACCGCCATAATCGTGAATACTCGTATGTACTTACCTTGGATTACCTATTTGTAGAGTAATTGATGCCTTTGTTGTGGCTTTCTTCGTCATTAATTGATTGCCTATACTTACACAGCGATGTTGTTACTTTGTCAAAACATCTCAATTATACCAACTATTTCGCACAGTATAACAACGGCAAGTGTAATAAACAATTCTCAATTAGAGCCAAATGAATGAAGCACTTCATGGTCAAAAACTCGGAGAGTTCACGGCTGTTTATCTCTCAGGCTCTTATATTTTTGCAGTATTGTAATTGTTAAATAGATACATGTTACAAGTTATAAATACCTTTAATGCAAGGAACTGGGTAGACCTCACAGTTTGGATGCCATTGTCCTTTTCTTCGAATACCTACAGCACCTACCGCAGTATAATATAAGTAACTGTCATTATTGCGTCTTCGTTTCAGTAAAGATGTGGTGCAAGAAACTTTGGAGTTTCTTTTTTAATAGTGTTTTATACCGCTGTATATTAGGATACATGTTGAAAAAATGTTACAATCACCAAATTCTATTATAATATCAATATCAATAGAATTCTATAATATATCTATAATAAACACTTATTGCGGGTACAGCTGCAATGTCAGTTCAATCGGAGTCAATTGAATAAAGCGCTTTATGCCCGAATTCACTCAGCGAGTTCGTGAACCCTGCGTTCACAGAAATAAAGATGAGTAGAATTGTAAATGTTTAGTATTTTAATATTTTAATATATCGTTACATTCAGTTTGATACTTTAATTTAAAAAGTAATAATTTTAATTCAAATTTTATTATTTAAATGTAATAGAAGTTTTCCTTAAATTCTTTGCTATTTTTCATTTTCTTTTTTAGCTAGATCATTTTTTTTATGAATTATTTAGAATGGTCAAATTAACCAATGACACAAATTAATTACATTAGTAATGTTCTTTTTTATAGTATGGAAATAGCAAACGAGCTTGCAGGCCACCTGATGGTAAATGGCCACTGCCGCCCATGGACATCTGTAATCAACCCTAGGTAAGTTCATAATCTCACCTAAGGTTAGCCACAGATGCATTGCTGCCCTTATGGACTAAGATGGAATGCCTCGGAAAAAATAATTTAATGGTTAATAAAGAATAAATATTTTTAATGTTATCAATGAATTGAAATACAATTTAATTTGAATTTGAATTGATAAGAGTAACAATAAATATTATTACTTTTATCTGTAAAAAGATACTTTACCAGGAGAAAATTGGATCCAGTGTCAAGTTTACAGGGAATACAAAGTGTATGCCAGCTGCTGCTCTTACCTTCATTTGTGTTAACAGTGACAACTATGATTAAGTTCCTAAGATCTTTTTATTCTCATAAGATATATAGCTTGTATTGAATATAACATAAAGTATGATTTTTAACTGAAAAAAAAGAAATCTAACTCTAAAGTTTAACTTAGCATACGTTGATGTTTTTTAATTCTATTCTCAGTTCCTAATTCGAAGAAAAATATTTTAATATTTGTTTGTTTGTCACTATAAGACTAGAAATAAATAGTTAATAGTCAAACAAAGGCTTTGTTTCATCTCTAGTTATTATTTAATCCTGGTTTGGCTAGACATTTTAAGTGCTCAACTTGCTCCATACCCTTGCTCAAGTTACCTCACCTTTGGGGTACTTTGAGCCTGTGTGACTTTTTGCATTCCAGGAGCTGTAGCTCTCAAATGTGTGTTATTGGCAACAAATTACCATAAACACTTTTGAAAGGGATAAATTACTAATCCATCAGGTTGCAAAACAATCCATTGAGACTTATCGTTGAGCTCAGATCAGCTTAAAAGAAAAACTGCTCAACTAGCCCCGCCCTACCCTACCTTATAACCGGCAGCTAGTTTAGTGTGTGAATTTAACGACTCACGTTTCTTGAATATTTCGTGGCATTTCTACTCGGCATAAACTCTTTGTTCGCATCTGTCGCTTGGTTCGACGCCGCGCTGATTTGCCCGATTTGATTGAACGCGGAAGCTTGCGCGACAATCACACTTGACTTTCACGTAGGTACATTTACAACTATAGGTCATTCGATAGATTTAAACTAAACGAAAATAATACCTTTTCAATAATTTACGAAAGGAATTCTTTGTTTTTTTTTTTTTGAAATATCCATTTTCAAAATACCCTTGCAAAGTCGTGGTAAGTCACTGTCGTTCAAAAAGAAGTATATGAAATATCTGTTTTGAATTTTGATTTAGTATTCAATTCATATTTCATTGAAGTGTGATAAGTACTAAGTATTTAAATTGATCTCGTATAAAATAGGTTTTTGACCATTTCAGTTAGTTAAAATATGTTAAGGTATATTGATATATAATATCTTATTATTCCAATACAAGGACATTCTTCGCCACACGCCTGCTGTACAATAGAAGCAATCTGATTCAATTTAACTTTTAATTAACACTAACTGCATATAGTATCTACCATACTAACACAAGGCGAAATAAAAATAATCTTATGAAATTAGGCCACTTATTAAGACGACAATACGATCTTTGTTCGAAATATTCCCACAGCGGTATAAAACACTATTGAAAAAGTACTAACTTGTATGCGTGTTGAAAAAATTTGTCCGTAGACTTTTTCAACATTGTTTCCTGCTCATTGGAATGCAATATCAAGGCAAGTTAGTGACTGGAGCACGGTCCGCGTATGGCTAGGGCTGATACCCTAGAACTTTCAGTACTTTGCAATGTGTTGACTAATAATAAATAAAAAGCTTTGTTCATCCTCTATAATTTTAATTAGCGCTGTGTTACGTTTCTTGAACAATGTCAATGTGCAGCGATAAGAAATGAAAATCAATTTAAATAAAAAATATTTATTTGGAAATAATAAAATATGAATTAATTTTTTTTTATAAGTAAGTGGCTACTGCCGCCCATAAACATCTGTAAACAACCCTAGGTAAGATCAAAGTCTCACCTAAGATTAGCCACAAATGCGTTGCTACCCCTGAGGACTAAGATGGAATGCCTCGGAAAATTATGTCTCCCTTACCACATCCTTCAGACCAGAACACAACAGCGCGAAACACTGCTGTTATTAGGCAGAAATAGGTGTGGCAGTGGTGCCTCCGGAGTCGAACCACAAAGAGTTCTACCACCTTCAAAATCTAATCAAAAATTTTACATACAGATCAATACAATATTTAAAAAATATAAACTTATATGTAGAAGAAAATTATTTTTAACTATAAAAAGTGGCATTCAAATTACGGTCCCTGGGATGAGTTCCCAGAATGCTGGCAACAGTACCTCTTGAATAGCTAAACTAATTCGTTGACCAAGGTATGTGCCAGCTTTCTGATCATTCGTTGACTCTGCCAAATGTTTGGACAGATGCTTAAAAATAATTTAACATCTCAATTACTGAAAAAATAAACTCAATTAAATTAATATCGAAAAATCAATAAAACTATTTCTATATGTAATTTTCGAAAATGGAAGTTATCCAAAATATAGGTACATAATTAATTCAAGTGTAGATTAATTACTAATATGTATTCCAAACCATTGTTATTTCAGGACTTGAGTTTTTGTTATTTTTTGTTACACTAACACAACCCTAATCCTGTGTGTTACATTCGTTTCGATAATGCAATATTACGTATGGAACGTGGGAAGAAATATGATATATTGGCACAGAAACCGTGATCATAATGTCAAACATGACCCTCCTTTGTCCTCGTTATATTTCGCAATTTTTGCTTGACCGATATTCTTTGAAGGTATCATCTGATGTGTTATGCCACAATTCACCCCAATATTTTTTCTTGTCAGGGATGAAAATGTTTAGCGAAGCGAGCGAGCGTGGCCTTTCTTTACGTTATTTTTATTGTGAGTTTCTTCAAACCATACATACAACATGTACGTGGTAGACTCTACATACACTATGAAAACGCATTTAAGCGTTTAAACCATAAATATATACGTTACAGATTCTATATCATATTATAATGTTATAGAGTAGTAATTATATAGAAGTAATGTTGGTTTTTTTAAATGTATAAAACTACTGTAAATTTGTTAAAATGGCATGTAGTACCTATCTAACGAACGATGCATACATAATACTTTATCATTAGAGTATTATTAATTATTATTTAGAGTATTATTATTATTATTTCGATCGTGTAAAAAAAATCCTATGATAATTTGGAGTTAGAGTACAAATTATTGTAACGAAATATCATTAAAATGAGTAAAGGCGTGATTCCGTGATCATTATGTCAATCGCCGGTTGGCGTTGTGTAGGCTGCATTATTTCACAATTTGTGCATGATTGTCTTTTCCACGTAGACACTTAATTCTACATTCTTACGTGTACTATTACTTCTTAGAAATAAACGGAATACGATTACTAATATCATAGGATAGACACTAGACTTACGGATTATCAAAGTAACCCGAGATGATAAATTAAAGGTGGTAGAAACTTTAACTCCAGAAGCACCACCGCCATACCTATTTCTGCCTAATAACAACAGTGTTAAGCGCTGATGTGTTTTGGTCTGAAGGGTATGGTACGGGAGGCATTATCTGAGGCGCTCCATCTTAGTACTCAGGAGTAGCAACGCATCTTTGACCCAACATCAGGTAAAACTCTGATCTTATCTGGGGTTGATTACAGATGTCCATGGGTGGCACGAACCACTTACTATCATTTGCTCTGCGCGCTCCATACTATAAAAAAAATCCTATTGAAACATTCATTAGTAAGAAAAGTAAATAGTTAATTTTGGCATAGTACCAAAATTAGAAGCAAGTAAACGTTTGTATACAATATTGTAAATTTCAATATTAACATGTAACAATTTACCATTTACAAATGGATATTAAGTTGAATGATTTTAAATTTGAGCAAATTACGTCATGGCCAGTCTGCGGCTTGTAAATTATAGAGTAGCTCATAATAATCAATCACATGTGAATTACCGACCTGTCGCTCCTGGCCCGGGTCACAGGCAAGCGATGAACTATTACATCGCTTAAATTTAATTAGAATTACTTAAATAAACTTATTTTTAATAATGAAAGTGTTGTGAATAAATTTGTTGATATTAGAAGCTTTTGTTTAAATTCACATATTTGAACGTATGTATTTATGTATGTACAAATGTTCCCAGGAAAGATTGAGCCACTTCCCTGTGGGCAATTTCATACACGATTCGTTTATATGACAATTGATGATTTGCTCAGTGCCGTCAATCCTATCCCAATATGGTGAAATCCCGAAAATGCTCTATCTTTGATGGACTAATTTTATTTTGGACTATTTTATTTTATGAAATAATTTTTGAAAAGCTTAAAAACAATTTAAAGACTTTAATATATGCATATGCACGACACGTCAGTACTTAATTTATTATTTCCGCCAATGAGACGCTTCTGGTTAGTTTAATATGACCTGGATAGGTCCATGTCATTCAAATTTGTGTTCCTGTATGACACTTATAAATAGGGTGAAATAAAAAAAAATAGATGTAAGTATTTAAAAACTAATATATCATCAGAATTTATATGTTTTTAAAACGTTCAATGAACAAGTGAAATAATCCAATACGTCATAAATTCAATCAGGTACGTCAGTGGTTGAAATAAAATTGATTAACGAAACAACACAAGCGTGCTAAGTTGAAATATTTAACGTAGATTCATAATTAACTTTTTATAATACATAATGGTACACATAGGTTACCGCATACATTTACATACGTAAGAAAAATTAATGACATCTTACTTACTATTATAAATGCGAAAGTTTATGAGGATGTATGTGTTTTTTTGGCACACAGTTAGTTTAGGGCCTTGATTAACATATAAGATATTATTATTATTACCGTGATGAACTAAGCAGGCGGAGCAGCCAGAAAAGCTGGTATAATATAGGTTGTACTGAGTTAAAGTTCCATTGTACCAATTTATACTTAGCCAGTACACTAGACAATTCTTTGAAGTTCTCTCATTCTGAGAGGAGACCCAGCAGTGGAGCAATAATGGGTCGATCATAAATAGGTAATTGGGTTAATAGTTAAAGTTAATGGTTAATTTGGTACTTATTATAAGTAACTTATGATACTGTATAATATAATTGGCATTTAACTGATTTACAAATTCAAATATACGGAAAAATAACAAATTAAAACCACCTACGCTATTAATTATAATAACCGCATGTGCTTACAGTAAAAACACCTGCAATGTCAAAGTACTGGTTTGCACTAATAGGGCTTTTTCCCGCTTCCTGCAAACGGCTGCCAATCCCCAGGATTGCCGTAATTAGATTTGAAATACCTTCACTTGTTTTGCTTTCGTGGAAATCCTTTTTACTCGTCATAATTTCATCAGCGCACTGTTGTTTACAAACTTTTATTATATGTACTGATATAAGTCTGTATATTTCTTTAAATGTTGCATTTGTTAACAGTACACAATTAACATAATATAAGAATAGACTTTCATCAATTCCTCTATATTACATATTCAAGACGTAAGTAAACTTTAACCGTTATTATTTTGGTGTGTTACGGTAACTACTATATTTCATGATTTTTTTTACGCTTCATGCTTTGTAAACTCGGAGCCCCTCTCTAAGATTATTCCTGACCAGACTAAAAATCGTGTCAGATATCACGTGTCAAATAGGTATATGGTAACCGCTCCAACACTCGAGTCCTCAAATTATATTATCTCAATTGTATTACAGCTATCGTGAGGGTGTTGGTCATTTACTGCAATACGATACCAGGGAGCCGTACCTAAACATACATCGTTCAATTAATAATTCAAATTTGACGACTTCAGCTTACGAAATATCACACACGTGTTCTAGTCACAGAAAATTACACAATATAATAACAATTATTATTTTTACCGATGAAGTCTTTAGAAAATCAAAATGTTGTACACTTCTACTAATAAATGCCCCTTTAATTACTCGCCAGTCTAATAATTCTATTTTACGCAAATACGGCAATGAGATACGGTCATTGTTGTGAATAAAATCTTGACGAGTACCGGCTCGCAACATTCCTTTTCCAAGGTGAGCTGACTCTACATAGCTCTTATCTGGTATGACTGTGAATCGTAAAACCAAATTATGTCACGCCCCACAATACATCCATTAGACCTCTCTGTACCGTACTACTAACTATCACTTGAAGCTTTGAGTAATTGCTTACTATCACAGACATAAAGGAATCTACTTTTATCATCCTATGACTTGTGATAAATAACTACAAGTTAATGAAAATAATTTGTAAGCAATATTGTGATAATTTTTCCAATCTACGTCTTTGATTTTGTAAAACATAATTTACGTTGACTATGTATAGTTATTTCACTTACAGATGTAATTAATAAGGTTAATCTACAACAATGCATCTCAGGAATCTTGGGAATATTCACTGCAAAAATTGATTAATATCAGGCACCCCTCAAAATTGACAAAGAGGCGTACTCACAATGTTGACTGCAGACAGACTGCAAGTGCAATTTTCTATAAAGTTATTACCAAAGTAGTTAAAAGAATGTAATCACTAACGTACCCTATTCTAAGGCACCCTCGTCATTCATTTTCCCTCGAGACGTGTTTTACATTTATAGTAAGTCTGGTCTGCGGGCTTAAAACTTCATGAATTTATAAGATTAATTTGTACGTTCTTGTCTAATGCCTCTATATTTGTGGAACGAATACGATTAGCTACGTTTCTATTGTATGAGTATTAATTCTAACTACATAATTATGTTTCATAGAAATAAGAATCTAGGGAAATATTACGATTTTATCTAAATGCATACGTAACTATTACCTGAATTAATGCAAGGTTGCAACCTTGTTACCGAAAAGAACATTAACTATTTTAACATTTTTGGAGGTTTACCTCGGAAATTTTGAGCTGCTGGTTCACTTTTCATTTATCGAATTGTCATATTTTTATCCAACTGCGTCAAAAGGAGGGTAATGTTTTTCTAGTGTATGTCTACATACATACACTCGAAAAACATTACCCTCCTTTTGGTCCATTTCTTTGGCACTCGCTACAGCCCAAACGGTGACGGATTTTGACGTATGACATACCATTAGAATCGTCTCAGTTTGCAGAGTGACATAGGCTATATTATTTTTAAAAATGGCGCCTAAATATAGGGGAAAAGACAACGACGTAAGGGAGGGACGAATTTTTTATTACAACAATTTGCGAATCAAATAAAAACGAGTAAATGGTATATATATACATTTTTAGAGTTTTTGTCAAAAGAGTCAAGTACTAGTATTCTAGTACTTGACTATTTTGACAAAAACTCTCATAAAGCGTTAAATTAAATATATCATTATGATAAAAAAAATCGTTTATGCAGTCGGGTTTTTTGTTTAAATATTTTTAACAACGTCACTTCTTCCAAAGCCAAGTGCAGATAATTCAAAAATCCTAGTCTACACGTGAAACCAACTAACAAATAGATAACAATAGAAAACGCGTCCTGTGTAGCACACATTTTTCCACTTCGCCTCATGTGAAAACATCAACCTTACCATGGGAACTTATTAGTCCACATCAATAGCTCATCGTTCGCTAAGTGCCGTTCAATGTTCCGTGCAACCACTTTAAGGTGGTCTTCCTTGCCCATCTTAAAATCGTTGATACTGAGTTTAAGAGTGGATTCTGTGAGGTTTTACAGGTTTTTGTAAACAACAAAAGCGAGTATACAATATGTAGCAAGAGCGAAGTTGACATTCACCTTCCATTGCCGGATCTGCGTTGTTTTTTATTTAAAATGTTCGTAGAAAGAAAGTAATGGATGCAATATTCATGAATATTCTCGTCACA
This sequence comes from Cecropterus lyciades, assembly GCA_002930495.1. Lineage (NCBI taxonomy): Eukaryota > Metazoa > Arthropoda > Insecta > Lepidoptera > Hesperiidae > Cecropterus > Cecropterus lyciades. The sequence continues at coordinate 202,799 of MOOZ01001074.1, forward strand.
GCTGCTTCCGGCGGTAAGTGAAGCTTGAACATTGTCTTATTTTTTTTGTCCCTGTTCCGTTGTTCTCGTAAAGCCTTTGTTCACTTGAATGTCGGTGATCTACGTTGATTAATGCTTATACACTTTGTTTAGTACGTGTGTAAATTGTTTTTGAGTTGTTTATCTATCGTGTAATAGATTTATGGCCGTGAAGCGCTGTGTGACGTCTTTGTCTTAATTTAATAAAAACTCCGCTTATCTCTGCGTTACCTAACTCTCCACTCTAAACGTATGAATGCATGAGTTCTGTTGACTTTCATTTTGTGTTATTCTATTATTTTATTATTTATAAGAAATTATCGTAATAACATTAATTCAAACCTTAACATTTTCAGCTAATTAATACCTATCGATAAAAACTTAGGATAAACTATCTTACAAGTACGACTTTGGTCAGATTCTCCACATTATATTATTAAATAATCTTATTTACTGAGTATTGAAAGGAGTGGGTGCTTGAAATCGCCATTTTAGGATGATCGTTAAATTTCATTCTTAAATTCTAGTTGATGTGTTGCTGTTTTTCCAAGTAGGGAGACCGAAATGACCGAAGTGGTCGGCGAATCTTGACTCGAGTGGCCGAAATGCCGTTCGCCCACCACTTGCCTTAAACAGTGCGCGTTGACCCTGACTGGTAGCTTAAACACAAGTCCACTATGGATACATTACATATATCTCATGAGAATATATAGCTTTTTATGATATTAAGGAGCAAATTTGCAGTATAGTTCATCCGATGGTAAGTGCACTTGACAGTAACATCCATCCCGTTGATAATCGACGAAAAACTTAATGAGTATCGTTGCCAGGGCCGATTAGAGGTGCAATGATGATGATATGACCTTTGAAAATTAGTCTTCAAGGTGATATTGCATCTGTAGTGGGTCTCTTACCAAGCTCTTGAAATCCAATCACATGAGTGCTGGAAACTGGTAAAAGAAAAAAAATAGAAATAGAGTGGTAGAGATGTGGATGTGTCCGAACTACAAGAAGTTTCACAAATCAGAACACAATAATTGGGAATCGTGTTAACGAAACAAAAATAATTCTTTTTATTATTTATTCCATATTAATTTTAAGAGTAATAACTCAATATACGAGTAGTTCAACAACATCAACAATAACCATACTTATTCAATAAATTAGGCCAAGCGGCCAGACTAAAGTTAGGAATATCAAGTAGCGAATATAGTCGTATGCACAATGACAAATCTTGATATTCAATCGTAGTGAATGGCCAATGTGGGTGTACTAACGAGCCAGGAATAACAGTACACTCAATAAAGTCTACATTTACATTATACTGCATTACACTAATAGAATTCCGCATTTATCCATATTCAATGCTAAATGTACCTTTGTATCAGATGCCTATCTAATGTTAATTCTATACTTTTCGATAAAATTCTAAACTTACTCTGATAATCAGCTTCATACGTGAATTATTTTTATAATATGAATGTAGTAAATGAGCATGCAGTCCATCTGATGATAAATGGCCACTACTATGGGTATTTATAATAAACCCCAGATAAAACCAGTCTTATCTGAGGTTGGACACAGACGCATTGCTATCCTTGAGAACTAAGTAAGAACGCCTCGGATATGTATGTCTCCCTTACCACACCCTTCAGACCAGAACATAGCAGCGCTTAACTGCTATTATTAGGCAGAAATAGGTGTGGCGGTGGTACCTTCGAAGTCGAACCACAAAGGGTTATTTATACCACGGTCAAACCTTTGACTATTTCTAGGATAAACTTTATAAAGCGAATAAACAAGAGATAATGTTAAATAGTTACTGCCAATCGATGGATAATGTAACCAACATGAATTACACTTGAAATCCAACTAAAGTCTATCATCAATATATGCACAAACAACGTACCTGTGCTTATTCGACATTCGACAACATGAAGGGCAGTTGAAATTTCAGTACCGTGACAATCAGCCTACTGTCGCCACACCTATATCTCCCTTACTGTAGTAATGTTAACAGCTGTTGTGTCCTGGTTTGAAAAGGTCATATAGAAACATACGAAGCGCTTTAAATTAGTCCACTAGGCAATGCATCTGTGACCGGCTTCAGATAAAACGGCAATCCTATTAAAACCATTACAGATGGTCACAGGCAAACATCATTTACGAACAGGTGCAATGCAATTGCATACTAAACGAGTATGCTAGTAATAGTTTGTAACTGATTTCCACTAGATGTTATAGCAACGGACTTTGCCTGAAGCTATAGAGAAAGAGCGACTAATTTGCGTATACGCAACAATTTACTCGCAAATAGCAATGTTTGCAATAGCACCTTATTATTTTCAATGTTGCCGACTGCTTGAATGGCGGTTCAAGCAACATTATCTATGACTTGACAATTCTTTGTACAAAGTGATTCAATTTTCTGCCCAATCATCCAACCGCACGATACTAATAAAGGCCACACTGTAGTGCCACTGACCCTAATGTTATTTTTTCTCTAATCGGAATTTAAAATAAATTCGCTTAGGATTAAGTTCCGATAATGGTATTATGAATTTTCATAGTATGAATGTTGACCTTGTGAATGTATGAATGTTTCACGGCACATATATTTTTAAAAATGTTTTTTAAATAATTCATAGATAAAGATGATTAGTTTGACGATTACTTTTACAGGTCCAGTTTCATTTTCATAGCATATATTAATTTTAATTTTACGATAAATTATTTAATTACATTTCATAATAAAGTTAACTAGAATATATATTGTTTAAATTCAAATGAATATATCATTGAAACTTGAGAATGACTATACTTTGTGAAGCAGGTTAAAATCATGTAGGGTGTAACATGTATGCGTAAAGTAGGGTTGTAACGGAACTCCGCCTCCGCCTCCATTACTGCGGAAGTTCCGCAAAAAAATCAAACCTACGCTTCCTCATCTGCCTCCGTAAAAAAATTGCGGTGTTTACACGGAGGTTTATTTACGTTGATTTTGACGTACAACGTACAAGGAGGGTCGCTAGGCGACGTGGCCGCTCGGCTACACGTTGCGACTAGATGAATATATTTATTGTGATAGAGATACAACAACAAATATAAGTTTTTTCTCCCATATTTCGCACTAAATTATCGGCGCCATCAAGTTCAGTGCTAAATAAACAATTATAATGTGATAACCGGCACGTTATGCGACAAATCCGCGTTCGTGAATATAATTTTCCTCTTCTTAATTTTGATTATTAGTAATTACTTTGTATAAGAACTGTATTATGTAAAGTTCACCTCCTCCACCGCCTTGGTTAACCTCCGCATCCGCGGAAGTGAATCTCTTCCGCATCCGCCTCCACCTCCGCTAATATGGCCTCCGTTACAACCCTCCCTAGTATAATGGAAAACCAAGGGTGGCCACCCAGTTGATTTCGACTCCAAGTCGCGGTTATAAAATTTGTCGGCGTTTTATTCCAAATTGTATGTAGAAAAAATTCAGTTTTAGAAATCTATTTGAGCTTGCCGCTTATTTTATAGACACAAATTACTAGGGGGGCGGCTAATTAGTAAATATCGAGATATTACCAGAGATAGTACACGAGGGTACAATAAAGTTGCCGCTACGCTAAACATTGTTACGGAGCGTTTGTTTTAACTAAAAGGATGGACATGGCAATCACAGTCGTATACTATTACGTCTATTTGTGCAACAAAAAATATTCCAGCCTTGTCAGTTTTAGGAAGTTTGCTTAGAAGCATTCGTTAATTAAACTTCACGATGCTATTGCATAAGTAACAAGGAATTACACATTAGGACTCTACAATTTATTATCAGCAGCATAATTATACTTAATCTCGAGTATATTTTTTCCGATTACGTCAGTGCAGTTAGTATATTAGGAAAGTGGTTAGTCCAATTATGGAATTAGTCGTAGGCACAACTGCTAACGCAATAACATTACTTATACATGCGAGACCGGTGCTACTATAGTCCTGATCTCCTTATCTCACTACGGTGTAATTACTAGCGCTTTGTTAACACTAGTTGACTTTCATTGCCGCATTCCTTGCCGTAATCTATATAAGAGTAGTAATTAAAGCGACACGAAACGGTATCTGAACACTTGTATCTGTGAAAAGTATCATGACACTATGTAGAGCAAAGGCGGTACAGTATTTTAATCTGACCAGCTCTTTAGTTATATTTTATGTACATTTTATTAATGTTTAGGTTTAGAATTGGGAATATTTAACGCCACTTCAATTCGTATCGTGATTTATAAATGCCCTATTTTTCCAACCTACGACCACCAGATCCCAGTGGGGCACATAATGTGACCCACTTTGCTCTTAGCCATATGTTAGTTCCTACCATATGGCCGGAACTTGCTGATCCCGTGTATAAGGTGTGTGGTCTATTATATGTATTGTATACATTTTTTTTGTAATTGTAATAAAAAATGGTAACATCCTAGATCCCGCAGATGATTCATCCGTTCTTACAATAGTAAGTTAAATCGTTTACGTTATTACGTATGTATAAAAAAAATCATAATTAATGAATGCATAAAATTAAAGTCCTGTCAGTGGCATTATAATAAATGTCATTTCCTAGTTCTGATATTATTTGCATTAGTTATTTGTATCAACCTTATCATGGATATACTGAATGAATTTTGATACGACTATCACGCAAAAGTGGAGAACGATGCGGATATTGACACATTATTTTTTACAAACAAATATCGAAATATTATACTTTTGTACAAAATATAGTTAGTGCTAGCATGTAGACGAAACCGGTTGCGGCTTGCATACTACCCACAGCAATAAAATTTGCTACAATGTTAGCTGTTAATTTTGCACGAATCATAATTACGACATGAGAGCCATAGCCAACCGATTCAATTATTGGCAAAACGAAACCAAAGCACGTACAGTGAACGACCCCAAAAGAGGCTTGGCCCGAAAGTGCGCGCAGCTTTGTGGCAAATTTTATTGAATAGTTACCGTCGAATCACGAAATTGTCCTACTCTGACGAGATTTCTCTGTTTTTATTTTAGAAACGAAAGTGTTGTGCTCGTTCCAGCACTCCCAACTTTGTTTTCTATTGAAATTCTTTAACTGTTTATGTTTCTGTTAACTCGTGGACTGATACAAATCTTCGTTTATATATATTGGTATACCCGTATAAACCGAAAGCAACTCTAACAGAAGTAGATGTTATTTATGATTTACAGTTAATCTAATTGTGAGATAGGATCAGATATAAAAAAAAATGGATTTTCAAATAAATAATTTATTCGAATAACCTTAGAAGCGCAAAAATATCGTGTACCATCCTATTATTTATGGTTGAACCGTAAACGTTCATAAATAAAGTTCAGTCATCACTACCATCGAGATAACTATTCAGCATCCAATTCATTTGTATTATACATACATGATTCGGCGTCAAGAACTTATCATAGCATTTCCATATTAAAGATCCAAATTTTAAAATTTTTGTCCAATGAGGTTCTGTTTTAACTCATAACTGGCTGAAAAAATATAAAATTAAAATCTATCAAGAATTGCAAGTTTATTTATCTATTTTAGTGGTACAAAAAATTGTTGTTACAATAATCATAGAATAAAAAGTCTGTGTTTGGACACACAGACTTTTTTCTATCTATTCACACAAGGCAGAAGTGAAACTAAATAATAATAAACATCAAATATTTCTAGTAATAAAATATGTCTTGGCAGTGATAGCTTAATGGTTGAAACTCGGCCTATCAATCGAGGGTCCGAGGTTCGAATCGCAGGCACCACTGATTTTCCTAAAATTATATGCGTATTAGAAAACAATTGTTACTGTATTACGGTGTGGGGAAAACATCGTGAGGAAACCTACACGCTTGAGAGTTTTCTAAAAATAATCAAAACTTCATGATTCTATAAGAAAAAAATAAAATAAAAATAAAACTACTACAATTAGCCTTTGTAAAACCTAGCAGCAAATTTCGTTAGCAACATTAAATACCACCAAGGCGTAAAAATACACTTACGGACTGAACTTGCCTATTATTCGTCGGGTCGGGATATCGAACTCCAGTGAAAGACAAAAATAAATACTTAAACTTTTGTGCAGTTTTTTATCAAGATAAATATGGCACGTAACAGTAAAATGTGACGCGTATCAGAAAAATGTGACGGCAAATTTCTCACATACGTCGATAAAGAAGTTTCAATTCAAAAATATTATAAGCGTACAATCACATTTTAAATTAAGTAAACGTCTATCATATAAACACATCTAACTTAAAACAGAATTTAATGTAATTTAAATATTCCATTACATTAAATTCTGTTTTTCTGTTGTTGTCAGAAAAAATGATATATACGAAAATGACGTTCTTTTTATATGATTAACATTTTTTATTTCTTGTTACATTCCCCCATAATAATTCTGCGTTCTCCAATTCCTCTTGTTAATTACTATAGTTCACAAGTGCAATAAAACGCAATCTTCACAACCTCAACTGTAATCACATTATGTGCAAGTACTGCTAGTAACTTCGTATAACAGTGATTGTTGAATACCGTTAAAATTATATCATCTGAAAGCATAACCGTGATTAGTGGCATGGACGGTGTAATCTAAGAATGCGTGTTTGTCACGGATATTTATCAACAATGCGTTATGTCATATTCATTGGACATATTTACTATGTCATCGTTCGATGCCATTGTCACCCACCGCTCACGCATTATTCAGCTTTGATCTGACTTGAGTGAGAGTTATGTGCAGTTATATTTTAATAGTTGGTATGGTAATTCAAAGCATTGTTTTCTAACATTCTAATATATTTCAGTGCAGAGTGTAAGCTATAAAAAATACAGCCGAATTGAGAACCTCCTCCTTTTTGGATGTCGGTTAAAAATAAATAATATTTGTTGACAATATGCCAACTTGTGTGCTTATAATTTAGTTATTATTAGTTTAGTTATTTTATATCTAAAATATTTTAAACATGTTCACTTTAATTTTGGATACGTAATCATAAATTTGCTGCAATTTAAGCTGTCATAATTCCACAAACATAATGGTAGTTTTCGTAATTTGGCCCAATTAATAATACTCGAACAAACACATCCGTACAATTCATTCAAGGTTTTATAAAATTGTATTAAATAGAAACAAACGGTTTCTTTATATAAGCTGCTAAACCTAACGATACTATTTACTAATGATGCAGCTGAGGGATGCATATATATTTTTTTGTTACCGGAATTCCTTGTTGGGAAACTGATATTTGGGAAATGAAAATAAAACTGCAAAGTTTTTTGTTTATGACCCTTGTAAAGGATTTCCTTCTCAAGCACGGAGGTGAGCGTCGCCGGATCGCATACGTGCGGCGCACGGAGCAGTCTGTCCGATGAGCCGTAGCGCGGCGGTCCTGCCGCCACGCTCTCACGACCTTCTTGCTTTATCTACTCGCCTGGTACGTTTTACTGGCGCCCTAGTCATTTAGTGTTCCGTTCTTGATGCGGTTTAGAGTGACCTTCTCAGTTTTTGAGCTGAAATCTTTTCGTGTGTGCGTTAAACTGAATTTGGAATAGTGAACGATTTCAATTTAAAGTAATTGTGTAGTGCGTAAACTTTGCACCGCGTCGGTAATGTTTTTGTGTTGACTGTGGTGCGGGACATTCTGCCATAGAAGCACCAGGTCGTCCTAATGAAGCGTTCGACGTGGGTCGACGTTGAAACCGGCGGCCGAATCGGCTGCAACGGCGAAATATTCTGGAGCGAATGCGCCGAATGCGATTGCTCTTATTGCAACCCTAACTACGTTTGCGTCTGTAGCGATAAGGTATTTGATTTTAATATTTATTAGGACCTCAAAAATATTACAAAAATGCTTTTTACAAAAGTGTAACGACACAATTAACATACATTTCATGAAAATTGCATATGTTCAATGATTTTTGAAATACCTACCCTAGTCAGCACGAGGTACTTTCATTTTTATTTTATGTATAGCTATAGATGTATGAGACGGATATGTAGCATACCTCAGTTGCGCATGCTTCTGCAAATAACGTAACATTTGCTTGTCAACGGTGACAAAATATAACTTGTATTACGTCTGTCAACATTAATTTGGTCAACTGTGTTTGAAAGTTGGTTGGCAGGCAGTGCAACATAAAACTTTGCCGATAAGGCAACACGAGTATGTTATCTTTGAGCATACACAAATATTAGTTTACAAACAAAATTCAAGGTTTGACGACCTTTTAATGCAGCTGGACGTCGCATTAAATTACTACAAGATGTGATCATCATAGAGTTTACTTTTTTATGTGTCTCATTGCCATTTTTTTTTTTGGAATATGTATATGCTTTTCTAAGACGTATCTTTCGAAACCAACTTAAGATTTAACTTAATGGCCTTAGATCTGACCGCAGGGATGTTATACTGATGGCCCTATCAGCTTCAACCAGCTAATGGTATGTACGTACGCCCACGATGATATTCGTGCTAAATTCTTGCGGGTGAAACACACGCTCATGGTCAAACTATACAATTTAGTTAAGTATGCTATTTATTATCTCTACGCCTATAATTATATTTAAAGTTTATAATTATTACATTGTAAATATCTGCGACCGACTTACCATTTTAAAATTAAGCGATATTTTAGCGTTTAAGCGTCGTAAAGTTAACTTATATGATAGGCTTTAGAAATCTAAAATGAATAACCAGAAGAGTTCAAAGTTTTACCTTGAAAGCTTCTTTTAGTATTTTTGACGATGTTTCCAAATATGGCTCCAGCCACGATAAGCTTAATGATTATAGCTGCCCATAAACGTTAATTCATCTTTTCCACCATACGTACATTACATTTGAATATCATTTTTGAGTGATATATGTATATCTGCAATTATAATAAATAGTTTTAGTTTTGATGCTGATTACGAGTTCGGTTCCATCTCATATAATAATTATATGGTCCGTCACTCGTCAAGGTCCTCTTTGTAAACAGTGGATGACTTCAAAACTTTATTATATGATTTCTATGATTATTCTTAATATGCTAAAGTAAGCATCAAATTCTAGTTACTTCTTCAAGGTAGATTTTATTATTGTATCATTTTTTGTACACGAATTTTTCCGCCTCTTCCATAACAAAATAAATAAATCGCGCTGTTATAAGAGATGGCTTACCTCATCCATGGAATGTGCAAATGGATCACCGACCCATTACAGAGGTGTTACTGGACATGACTTTTACTTCATGTTGTCAGTATGGGTAAGAATATTATTACAATTCTCAATATATTCACATCTTGTTGAATGTTGTACAACATTTTTTTTGAAAAATAATTGTACTAAAACTTTCCGACATACAAATTCGCATCTTTATTATACTGAGTAAAACATTTCTGCAAGCAAGAACTTCTCAGAAAACTGAGTACTCTAGGAACACAGCCTACTGTTCTAAGACGGCCCTCAGAGATGAGGAGCGCTGAAAGAAAGCGTCGAAATGGCGTCTAGTGTTACTTTGTGCAGTCTTTGCTTCATGCAGTGTCACATACAATGGTACTCGTTCACAATGCGCGGAAAGTGAAACTTTATACGGGTTTTTTCGTGCCATACTCTTCAGCTTTTGTCTAAAAGTTTTGTTCCCCTTGCTCGTACTGTGCAACATTTCCACCCGCATGACGGTGACTTTTTCCAAGCTTTTTCGTTATTATTTATCGATTCCCTGTATTCCTGAACTTTATACGCATATAGGACGACGGCCAACCACGCGATTGCCTTGGAATGATTGCTGGTTTATGATAATGATTCAAATCTTCAAATTCGAATTCAAAAATGATTGATCTATGATAATGATTCAAGGGATTTGACAATTTGGTTGATTATTTATGGTTGATCATTTAAAGAAGACTGAGAAGTGTATGCCGCATAAGTAATCATTACAAAAATAAATTATCGAATTTTGTTAGACTACAAAATCACAATACCATGACTTATTTGGGATAGAAATTCTCTTTTATTTAATTAAGGTGACCAACTGTTGTTTTTTTAATAATTGGTCATCGTCGAATTTGAGTGAAGTACACATGTTTGTTTGTAACAAACGACCATAAAACAGCTATTGACCAGGTACTAAGTGAAGTATTGGTTGATTGATAAGTGTTTTATGTCATAATTTGTTCAAACATTCACATTTTACCTAACGTACAAAACTCCGCAGTTAGGTAATATAATTATATTAAACCGTAATATGTTTGTTCTGTTATATCATAACATGTGGCTTTTTTATAAGTTATAAACTTCAAATCAATAGTTATCATCAGTAGTTATCAGTATTACTAGTGCAAAAACCCATTGAAACCCAACCACTGTTTAAAACCTGCCGTTCTGCTGCCCTGTCGCACCGATCTCTTGAATTTGAAACGCAATTATGTAAACTACGATGTTACGTTAACAATTGTTTAGACTAATTAGATATGTATTTAGTCTAGTTTAATGGCAGGTGCATAATATTTGTGTGTCCATAACCATATTTAAGCATTCCATGTTTATGCCCGATGCCGTCTTCACACTGGGCCTTCCGATTTCTAATGTCCACATTACCATATGTCGGACGACCTTTCACGTCCATAGTATTAAATAACTAGCTAATTCAAGAACGGCAGTAAAATAAATATGCTGTCAATCAAATTCGGTTATGATAATTTATTTTGAAATGCATATCTTGAGTGACCTGAAATTTGATAGATGGTTATAAGCCTACTCGTTGTGATTCGTAAACGGTTTTCGAAAATTAATTCCTCAAGTATTGATTGATTATGCACAAGACGATGTCTGCGATTTTGTTCATATATTTGTTCCTGTAAATCACATTGAAGTGTTGATGTGTCTGTTATTAAAATTGATAAAGTTGCCTATTGTTCATTTGCGTGATACCAAAACTTTAAAATTCTTTATGTCTGTAGGCAACAAACTCTGAGATGATGGACGAGTAATTTTATTCCAATAAATATTTTTGACAATTAATAAAATATTATTTTTATAAAACCATTTCATATAACTATTTGGAACGACTGATATATATGGGAAAAGAATAAATTGTGTCTTCTATTTCCATCGGGCTCGTACTCAGTAATAGGACATGAAACGCTCTACAAACCCTTTAATAGTATTGTAAATTGTTTCAATATTTACTTCCAATTTAAATTAGATTTTATTATTTATGATATATTTTTCAAGAGATAGTAAATAAAACAC
>MOOZ01001074.1:229883-258736 GCA_002930495.1 Cecropterus lyciades
ATACAAGTGCAAAATAAACCGAACGCTCGGGTTACGTTACCGGGAAGGACAATAATTTCATGAAGGGCAAGTCATTTGCACATTTGAGCATGAAATCCTTAAACGTCATGAATAATGATGTCCCTTCACATCAATCAGTCGATCGAGCACTTTTCCGGTAAACACTGTCATGACTAAATTAGCATGAGACGAGGTGAAATTTAAGAATTTGCATCATATGAATTCGGCCTTACGCCATTTGACACAGGCTCGGCGCATTATCGCACACGGAGGAAAGTCTGACAATGGACGTGACATGACACAGGCTAGAAGCATTTTGTGTTGCTAATTCGGGTGATCAGCGAAAGCGGCCATTCGTGAGAACTTTTTAGTTTTTCTTACATATCCGGATGTCGTTACATTGGATGTTATTAGACAAGTCATAAACTACAGTGCTCAATATTATTTATTCTTGTGAATCATTATATTGGCTCGACACGTACCCAACATAGGAGCCATATACACGCCGGTGTATATAAGTCATAGTCGAGAAAAGTGCTTCAAATGGGAGATCTTGTATGGGTTTTTTTGTTTCAAATGTTTGAATTTTGATTGTTTGACAAATGTCTGATTCTCTTTGTTTATTCCGAACCCCCCTTAGCATATATGACGAAAAAAATCGGAGACTATCCAACATTTTTTTTGTGACACCGAGCATCACTGTTGGACCGCTACCCCATATGAAAGAAATTGCTACGCCCAGGATATGTATGAGAGTTTGTAATCCAATCTTACAGTTAAATTTGGATGTGACGATACCTATGACGCATATGCAAGGCATACATTAAACATATTGTGTTAGAGCTCGTATAAATCAATGTTTCAAATACTATAATATATTCATTCACAAACATTTTGGTATTATACAGGCTTATACTACACATTCATACTGTAGATCTACTACATGTCTTTGACCCAAGTTACGTGTAGTGTGTAATCAATGTTTGCTTTTAACACAGTAATAGTAATATAGTTACTAACCTTTGAATTTATTTGTCCATCGCTTGTCAAACTCGTATTTTGTGGTTAAATTCTTTTAAATCTTAAGAGAAGATTAATTTTCGCCTTGTTTACTTTAAAATATTTTTAGGAATTATGGTTCCTAATTATTGTTATTTATTAGTTATTAATTATTATGATTAAATTCCTAATTATGGTTATATATATTTTTGCCTAAATTCATTAGATTTCCTGGAGATGCCATGGGAGAGCCATCGGTGTATGTAGTTTTTTGGCCAATTTAAAAGCCCTCTGTGACTTTTCTCGCAACTCTGAACGAGTTACCTCTGCCGGGTACCAGGAGAACTGTTTTGCTCTTCTTCACTTTGGGGTCTTTACGACGATATACGGGCCAAACATACCGTTGTACTTCCCGCGGTCGCTGGCTGGGCGGTTCGACTTCCCACTCTTGCAACCCATTACCCAAAAATCCCGCTTTTATCGCCTCTTACGACTGGCAGGGAATACCCGAAAATATATAGTCAAAAAATTATACACCTAAGTCCTATAAGATTCTTTGAGGTAAATGGTAAAATTAAACTGTTGGCGTTATTACTTACTTAATTATTTAGGATCCATTTAACGTCACGTCTAATTAGGATTTCTACAAAATGCAAAGTTTATGTTATGAATATTCCTACCTAATCTATTATCGTAAATATTTTATGTAACATTTCAACATATGACTTCATAAAAACGTATAGAAATCACATTCTATTATAGAGTATAATGTAAAAAATTAATTATTCGTCTTCGTCGGTTGGGCATATGAAGGCAATTAAGACTTTCCTTAGGACTTTCTAAGCAACACCTTTTTGTTTGGCTGGAGAAAGTGATGATATGTGTGGCGTCTTGGGAGGTCAAAGTTCCAGCTTATCTCGAATATTCTCATACTTGGTGGTGGTATGATAAAATCGCACTTCCGTACGCCACGTCGCAATCGGGATAATGAATGGGTATTTTACGTCATCACCTACCGCTAACTAACTTCTCCATTCGTAATCTTTCTGTGCCATGGATGAAGCTGATTGAATAAGCATGATTATTACATAATTTATATTATGTGATGTTTTGTTTATAATATTCTGAAACCTTGTTTAAATTAAATTGATTATTTATTATTTTGTGTAGGCCTTTTTTTTCTTGACGGGGGGGGAAACCTTCAAAAGGTACACTGAAGCCTTGGGAGACACTCCGGGTTATGTGGGATTTTTACCCACTAAAACCCCCTCGGTGGCCTTCCTCAGCGCTTGCAGGGGACTCCGGGATCTCCTGTGGAACGCACCGGTGCCCCCTAGCGCGGCACCCCTCGCGGGCTCTTCTCCTGGGGGACGTGCAACAGTCCCCCTGCACCTTCCGGTGTCTACGGCGACATGCAGCCACACATGCCGCCGTCCTTCTCGAGATTGCTGGCTGGCGGTTCGAGCTCCCACTCTAGCCGCCCGCAATCCCACAAGCCCCCTTCTAGTCGCCTCTTACGACAGGCAGGGGATACCGTAGCCGTATTCTACTCCCCGGCTACAGGGGGACAGGACCGGGGGACGTTATGTACGTCTGCCCCGGCGACTCCTTCGCCGAGCGGGATCTGCGCGCTCCCGTGCTCTTTCAGCTTCCTCCTTCGCGAATATGACAGTGTCGCAGAAGGAGGTCACCGCGTCCCACGCGTCCCTGGAGAGCACCATCGCTGCGACGATGGCCGCCGGAGACAAGTCGTTCCCGATCTTGTTGACCAGGATCCGCCGCTCGGACTCCCACGAAGGGCAGTGCTCGAGAGTGTGCTGCGCGAAGTCCTGGTCATGTCCGCAGTGGTGACACACTGCGGACCTCTCTCGGCCAATGCGGTTCAGATACTCACCGAAGCAGCCATGTCCGGTGAGTATCTGAGTCAGCCGGTAGGTGACGCGACCTCCATTCCTCATCCAGGTCCGGTAGTTGGGAAGGATGGCGCCGACGACTCGTTGACGCGCGTTCTGCGTCTCCCGCAGTCTGTCGCGCCAGCGCGTCAACGCTTGCCATCTGACTTTCCGTCGAAGCATTGCGACCGTCTCATTCGAGGGTTCAGCCCTCTGGCGGAGGACGCGGATCTTGTTAAAGACGTCTGCGTTCATCTCCGCCAGAATGTCCAGGGGCGCAAAACCTCGCCAGGACATTTGCCGCCTCATAGGATATCGTACGGTATCCGCTTGCGATCCTAATTGCGATCATTCGTTGCGCGGCGAGGAGTTTCGCCGCGTGGCGCCGGCTCGCCGACAGTCTGTGCGACCAAACCGGGGCGCCATGAAGCGCGATAGAGCGCACGACACCCGCGTAGAAGCGGCGGACTTCTTCCCTAGGTCCCCCGAGATTCGGCAGCAGTCTGTGCAAAGCACCCACCTCCTTGTGAATTCGGGCGGTCAAAATGCTCGTCGATTTTTTGTGTAGGCCTACGGGAGCACTTACAAATTGGCAGTTACAATATTTTTTCTAATACTAGTACTGGATCGGAACAGCTGAGAAAATATTTTGATTCTATTAAATTTTAATCACATAATTTTGTTAGAATTTCAAATTTTGGTATAATAATACAGATGTTAATGGTAGAATCTATTAAGTTTCGTTATCGTTATCGGCTTGCTCATATATCAAAGTTACAAGAGACTTTTCTTTAAAATATTACTTAAACATGTCAGTATCAACTCCATCAACATGGCATGTGGCAACATAGAACACCCACTAATCTACTGTTTTGCAATCGACCATAACATCTGAACTATCACGACCTCGCCGAGTTTCGTCCGGTGTCGATTTGTTAATTGAAATTCTTGTCCTATCGTTTTCATTTCGCTTTTGAAGGTCGCGATTAACGTCCGCGTAAATTTCCGAGTTTCTACTGGCCCACTTCCTGGCGATTCGACCGGTTGTTGTGTCGTTGTTTACGTGCGAGCCTAAAAGCATACGCAGAATGCGTTTTGCGTCAAGTCTTATGCATGAAATCTTTTATTAACTTATGACAAAGTGTATATTTTTGAACTTGGTCACAATATGACTTATATACAAAATATCAGTTACGTATAAGTCTAACCAATCCAATTGAAGAAATTTATAAACTGTCTCGAAACCTTTCGTCGAACCATTTAATTCAAGAGCAAGTAGCATGCTCTGTACAACTACAGATATCCAAAAGCGTGAATATGGTTAAACTACGCGTATTTCTTCACAAAACGGTCCAGTCTCCACTCGGCCATCACGATCATCCGGGTCAACGCAATTAATTCTCGCTACAAACTCGTTTAGTATCGTTTTGGGACGCTTCCAAATTAGTACGTGAAATCTCATATTCGATTGCTTGTGCGTTATAGATTAGAGGCGTGGATTACGGCTAATGGGATATGCGGAAGACAATAGAAATGTATTCTGACTATTAAGTTTTATTGTTCTTTATTTTAGATCAAACATACGAATTCTTTAAGTATGAAAGAAGAAATTAATTTACTATTGCATTTAAACTATTTAGAAGACGAAGTTTTTGTCTCGTATTGTATAAATTTCCCAGCTCTATTATAGTGCACAGTGGTCCAATGACTTCCTCATTATTGTTCTAAATTGACAAAACGTTAATAAATTTAGGCTTACAACCGGTTCGTGGATATGGGCGTGTCTCCCTACTAGATTTCTACTTGAAAACCCCTTTCCTTTGGCATTTTTTACTCGTCGCTGACTCCTTTATGCTCGTTCCCTCTCACTTTATCAGACGTGATGGTGAATGAAGGGTCGCGACCGTCCGGAAATAACTTAATGGTGCACTTCTCCCGGCGAGGTTAATGGATACCGTTGTGATTGCTTTCTCAACTTTATTAGCCTATATATTCATTATAATATATAATAAACTATCCATGTGAATAATTTTCAAACAATTCGCTTTTGAAACGAGAATATGCTCCGGAATCACAGTACAGAGTAGACCATAGTTGACAGTAGTCACCCGTGGCCTAATTTCTGAGTTGAACCAATTATATTAAATTAATACTTTGTATATATCATAAATTTTATTAATTTATTTTAGAATTGAGTTTGTTGGTTACATGCAAAAATCACTTCGATGGCTAAATTAAATATTATAACATACAGTTGGGACAATATTTAGATTTAGTCTTTGCCTTGGAATTAAAAGACACCTAAAACAATGTGAGAGTTCGAAATATTTTACTGCATACCTAATTAAACCACACCGGTAATAACAATATTAGAATTGAAAATAATTATAATAAAAATAATTTTATATAGATGGAGAGTCACGATCATTGGCCTGTTTCAATATTGCGTAAAATTAACTAATTTAGCTTTTCAAATAAAACAAACAAACACGTTACTCAAATTACTGCAAAATATAGGAAATATAAAACTGCCTACTTAACAGCTATTGATACTTATTAATTCGATTACCTAATCCAGTTTTACGCGTAAACAAGTTCACAGCTGTCATGATTGAAACATTATCGCCTAAATATTGCCGGAAGAGTGCACTTCGACCTCGTTAGCTACCACCTATCTCTAAAATGACACTGTTATTCCACTATCTGTCAACAATATTCCGACAAATTTATACACAAACATAGTTACGAAAACCTAACAATGACAAATCGGCGCTGATAGTTTCACAAACGCGTCGACCGTAAGTTGGTGCACAAAGCGGCAATATTAAATGATCTATTCAGTGTTTTAAGGTGTCTGCGAAATATTTTTGTGTTAAAGAATGATAAGAATATGTTAATTGAAATGACGTCGGATGCGTCAGAGACGGAAAGTGATAGTGTAGTTATCAGATCACAAGTTGACGGAAAGGTGACAAAACATGAAGAGAAAAACGCGACGCAGGGGTCGGAGAAAATGCGGTACGAGAGAATCGCAAGGGTGCCCAGTTATCACATGAAATGGGCGCAAGTCCTGGAGGAGCTGTCCTGGAAAACACGCTCTGTGAGTCTGTAGATAAAGTAAGAATTGTGTTAACTGTACGTGCTTGACAACTAACTTGTTGAACTGAAGTAGGCACTGCCTGAATGTTATGTACTTGTCGCAGGATTTCCTTATTCACCAATACTTGTGATAACGTATAAAATCAGAAGCTTTTATTTGTGAGTAATGCTACTATCTTATATTTATCGATATAATTGGTTTCGTTGTTATCAAGAAATCTTAGTTAACATTTTTTTTTTCTTTTTTTTATTGGAGTCTATGCATACCGTATATTATTTACTATTTAATTTCTTACTTATTAATACTTATTACTCAAATAAAAAGACAGGAATATATACATATATTTTATATTTATATACACATACATATATTTTATGTACCTAACAGATAAATGTAGCCAAATTGCTTTTTTTTTAAACGTAGTATTAAATCAATTGTGAAATATTAAATTGGGTAACATCAGACGAAGCCAGTAGCTTAATAATAAAATAAATCGATTGTTTCGTCATAATATACATTTTTTTCTCGCCGTAACGAAATATGCGACGTTACTTAACTGCGTGGAATCGAAGTTATATTTCCTTATCTTTTCAAGTATTTATTTTATTCACCATCTGACCCGCTTTCCACATTACATATAAACTATGAGTGAACGAGAGGCCCTTCATAATTCCATATATTCATGTGTCTTATAAATAACAATAAAATATTCATAAATAGCAATTATTTTTATCAACCATAACACTTTGTTAATTAATAAAATATGCTTTAAAATTTTAAAAGCAAATTCTCTCACACTCTTGATTTGCACAGACAGTTCATCTCAGTTTTTATCACCGCATCCATAACATGACAGCATGTGATAAATGAGGTCTTGTGTAATTGCAATCTAGAAAACAAAATGTAACTTTAATATTTATATTCATTATATCGAAATAACTTACAACATCCGCCTTTTAAACAGGAATGTTCACTTTTACACGAAACAACTATTGGAATGGAGTGAAACAATTTACTCACGACTAGAGCCTGTAATAAAATCCAAGTTCACATTATATTAATCTATTCAGTATAATTAATACATCCATTATCGGACAGTAGGTACAACTGCAATTGTCTTGAGATCACTTGGAGCTTTACTCGATTAACCCGTTCCAAATATCGTTCATAATGTGTATGTGTTTTTTTATGTTACGATTCGTGGTAATTCAGTGTACAACCTAGCGGTTTATGATAGCTTAGTTTCTACAGTAATGAAATAGCATCGTCGTCGTAGGACAAGAGAAATAATTTCAACACTAGTGATCCCCATTACCTACTACATACACAAATTTTGATAACATTATTGTATTTGTTAATGACTTATAATTATAATACAATTTATTAATAAATAATTATATTGGTCGTATTAGCTTTAGACAGGAAATTATTCTATTGTGTCCTAACTAGTAAAATGTGAAAAGTTATATTGATAGATGTATTAGATACTGAGATAAAATTCAATATACAATAAATCATTGTCATTAGTGCAATTATAGTAAGAGGACAAGAGTTGTTTAAGGTATTGTATAACCATTTAAAATTTGTTATTTTAAATTATTATCTTGCTCAACTGCGTTTTGAACCTAATTCTCAAGGAAGTTACATCGTTAATACGAGTATCTAATCAAACTGGCTTAAACCTCGCTTATGAAATACTAATACAAGCAAGAGTACTTTACACCGGGTTCGCTTCATTATGTATTATGATAATTTACAAATCTGAGTTATCGCTGCCATTCAATATGAGACATATGTATAATGTATATGTACAGGTAATCAGACTAAGAATGTAACGTCTCAGATGTTATGTGGAGTTAATAAAAGGAGGGATGATTTTTGTTATTATGTCCTAAAAATTAGGGGCAGGCCTATCTTTACTTTGAACATGATATTTTATATGCGTTGGTATCAAGTATTACATCTATTTTTTATTATGTTTATCTATTTTTACCATCTAAAGTAGGTGTTAATACAGATTTTCGTGCATCTTTCAACCAAAACTAAATTAAGTTAATTAACTTTGCTTGAAATAAATTGATTACGAGTAGCATAGGCTGTTTTTTACGCCAAAATATTTGAATAAGCTGCGTAAAAATGTGTAAAAACACGTGCACCTATAGGCTAGCCCTATTAGCATGCAAGTAAAAATAATTTTACATGTACAATCTTCAACTGCAAAATAAATACATTTCCTATAAATATTTTATGCAGTTTACAGTGGAACCTTACGAGTCCCATATCAACATTGTAACGGTTGCAACGGGACACCGCCCCGGTTCGCAGTAAGTGACGCAACAGTTCCTTGCGGTTCCTGTTTTTCATATTTCTTGTCAATCATATCCAATTGTTCCTGCACTGCATGGGAAAGGTCGCGAGTATATAGCGGTATCTCACTTAGTTGGAAGTGTGCAATATACGCTAGAACCACAGTATTGTGGTTCATTTATGATTTGCGTTAAAGGCAACCGTGAATAGGCATATTCTAGGCAGACGTGCTACATCCTAAACCACATTTAATATTTAAAAGTGGATATCTCGGTCAAACGCAAACATAAAATATATTTGTTGCTCCGTCATTGGGCAACAAATATTTGAAAACTAAGTATTATTTAAATTAATCTTAATTTATTCAAACATTAAATGTGTAAATTTTGTACACATATGTAAAGCGATTGCAAAATAGGTATCGATGACAAAAACATTGGATGAGTTACATAATTATGCGACAATTTATTTGCGTTTTTAACGCATCTCGTAAAGTAACCATTGAATTCGGTTTTTTTTAATAATTACAATTAAGATTTATTAAATTGTTATCCGCTCATTTAAATTAAAAACATGCAATATTATGCAAATTTAATGTTTAGTGAAAGTTGCCGGCGGTTCCACGAGCCACAGCTAGTATAATAAATAATTGTACTATAAGTCACACTAGGAACGCTCGATATACATCGATGCATCGAATATATTTCGATGCATCGGTTACACTCGATATTTTACAATATATCGATGTATTTCCTTCAATACATCGAATAAAATATATCTATCCCTACACATAAAGTTGCAGCTGTGTTCGTGGTTTATTTTTTAAGCTCGGTGCCTTCATAAAGGCTTTTTTCTAAAGCCTCCCAATTACTAACCTAAAAGGGCAACCGAATTCAGGGAAAGCGGATTTAAAAAAATCTCTTTTCATGAACTTTGGAAAAAAATATTGGGACTTATAATTAACGTAAAACAATAAAAATGATTGATTGTCATTAAATTCTAAGTTGTATTTAATGTTCCTGATTTTATTTCTTCTTACCCTATACCATAAATTATACACTAATAATATAGAAATTATATTTTGTCTTGATATTTTGAGCTATTAAGACCTTTACTACTGGGCATTACTCGTTCTTAAATTATTTTGTTTTTCATCGGTATATCGAAAACGTCGATGTTTGAATTTGATATATCGAAAAACATCGATGCAACCTTTTCGATTAATGCATCGCAAAAAAATCGATGTATTTTTAAATGAACATTCCTAAGTCACACTATTACTATTCTTATACGTATGTATTAGGTGTCTATTATTATTACTTGATATTTCCGTGTTTCGGCATGTCAAAAGTAAATAAACGCGCTTAAGAAGAATAATTATTATTTGTTTGGTTATTTATATCTACAAAACCTTTGACCATTAAGAAATAATACATAATTATAGAGTTTTATATCTTCCTTGAATAACGCTGTTGAAATTCAGTACAGTATGATTTTAAGTAGTTACAAAAAGTAAAACCACATCATAGAACCTTGTTACATTTAACCGTCTATATTTGTATGAAGGTAAAGCTGTTGTCATAGTAGTTAATTGAGACGTACTGAATCTTTATAAATATATCACCTTCTATAATAACTAGCTTATTTCCGCGTCTCCGTCCACTTCGATCACGTTTACCACGGTTATTAGTGAATCCATTAATCCAAGTCATAAACTATCTGCCAAATTACAACAAACTCCGACCAGTATTTTTTGCGTCAAAGAATAACAAACACGCATTCATTTTTAAAAACTTTCGCATTTTTAATATTAGTAAGAAATAAGATTTGCTATATATACCCACGTTTAGAAAAATGTAGCATCACTTTAAATTGTAACATTTAATAGTGTGTATTATTACAGACAAAACTCACTATTACGTACTATAAATAAATTTGCAACCCTTTGAATTTATTTCAGTAGTCACGGTTTACTGCTATTTCGAATACTCAGACCATAAAAACTGGTACATAGTGCGTTCCAAATAGCAATACACAAAGGTCCTTATAGACGCGTACTGTTAGTTTGCTTCTGTCCTAGAGGACCGAGATAATGATGACAGATTGAAGCAAGGCTGATGACATACTTACAACAGTACACACACTAAGTAATTTTGGTTTAATATGATATCAAACACTCATGCAAACAGGCAAAAGTTTTAAAAATTATAAATATTATTTAATTTCAATCCTCCAAACAATATTTTTTTTACAAATATAAGTATGCGATGTACATACAGACATGGGAAACTTTCATTTTTAATAGATGTATGGATTAATGCTAACCCTAATTCCTAATGGCATCACACTCGCCTTCAGACAAATCGATTTAGCACAGGACATTACCACAAATAGTTTTATTGAAATTAGCCCTAATGACAATAATCGCACAGGTGTTTATTGCGTGCTCTGCGCGCTAATAGTGTGATTGCGCCGGCGCAACGACGAGTATTGAAATATTATGGTCAATCAGATCAAGTGTACTGCTCGTTGAGGTCATGTTTATTTTAATATACTGGATTTAAGCCATTAGCGATGTACCCAGAAATAAAATTGTCGCAATTAAATAATAACATAATTGGAATCGTACACTTTTGTACAGTGTAATATTAACTATTTATCAGTACATATTATTAATTTCATGTAACAATTAAATTATTTATTTTAAACATTTGCTATAGTAATTTATAATGTTTAAAATTAGTCTACTAATATTTGTATAGAATAGCTTGTCTACATATCATAAAGATAGTATAAGTATTATTTGGCTATAATTCAAAACATCGAAGGTGGTAGAACTCTTTGTGGTTCGACTCAGGAAGCACCACCGCCACACCTATTTTTGCCTAATAACAGCAGCCTTATGCACTATTGTGTTCTGTTCTGAAGGATGTGGTAAGGGAGACATACTTTTCCAAGGCATTCCATCTTAGTCCTCAGGGGTAGCAACGCACCTGTGGCTAACCTTAGGTGAAACTTTGATTTTACTTAGGGTTGATTACAGATGTCAATGGGCGGCAGTAACCACTTACCATCCGGTGGGCTGCATACTCGTTTGCTACTTCCATACTATAAAAAAAAACATATTTTACTGTACGAGTAACTTACAAGCAAATATTCATAATACACACGAAATCAATTCATGAATTCGTTAAATCTCGGTATAACTTTATAAGTAAGCAAGCCTAATGGTGGAATGTAAGATGGGCAGCCGCAATCAGTAATTCGACGAGGCATGTGCGTTCAAACAGATTGCTTTACGGCGCAGCGGCTGGGCTGGTGTTTACAGAATCGTAACTTTGTAATGACGCGCTCTACATGCGTGCAGTGCGTCCTACTAAGGCCTAATCCACACTGCAGCAAGTTAGAATTGACACACGGGATAATATTTTTTACAAATATAAGATAATGAATAGAAAATCACGTTATTAGTGCTATAAAACTAGTTTGGAACTCTTTCATACAATTAGGAATATCAAATGTCAAATGATTCCTTTAAATAAATTTTATAAAGGCGAATGTTTGTGAGGATGTATGAATGTTTGTTACTATTTACTATATACAACTAACCCGATTTGGTTGAAATTTGGCACAAATATAGTTTATTACATGGAGGATCACATAGGCTATTATTTATTGTGACAACCTAAGGGAACAGAGCCGCGGGTAGGGAATAGTTATTAATATTTGATGTCTCAAGAGCAGGTGGTAAGGACATCAAATATTGTACACATCTGATGGCCCTTTTACTTAGAATTAGCAAATAATAGAGCATATTTTTTATACATCCGCCTACAAAAACGCTACAAAGAAATCTCAGCATCTTATTCTCATCATCAACACCATCCTGTAGCACGTGCTTTAACTCAAGCTCGGTTCGTCTTCAAAAAAACGTTCACAGATGTCTTGAAGGAAATGAAAAAATTATACAATAAGTCTCCTTGGTCCTCGCTGCCTGTACCAAAAATTTCGAACACAGAACCTTAAAAAGGACGTATAGGGCTCAATTTTACTAGCTTCAGTTCGTACGCCGGCAGGTGTGCTCTACTAACACAAAGAAACTGACGCACACTAGCAAAACGGCCTGTAGTTCATGGCACATAGCAGCACGTTCGCCCTTTATTACAGATGCAATACTGCAGGCAGTATGCTCTACTTAGTATTTCCAACTTTCTAGCATTATTTCAGACTTTCTGTTAACATCACGTGGCTTGCCTCCTTAATTTCAAACATCACGTGATATTTGAAATTCATATTATTTAAATATCCAAAATTGTTTTACTCGTTTCCTCTTATTCTTAGCATCTTACTAATTAAGGAACAATTATGAATTATGTTAATACCTACGTAATATGATACAGTCATGTTCTTAATAAAAAGCAGTGCTTGCAGTAATGCAGGCTTGGGCGTTTCAATTAAAGATTCAAATGTAAACGAATTTAATTTTATGCACGCTCTTCATTTACACGTAAATCAATAAGTCTTTTCTATTTATAATGCGATATTTTAATAACAAAATCTATTGGTTTTACTGATTTAATTTACGGATGTCAATTAAATTTACCGTAAAATCTTAAAACGCTAAAACTAGTTTCGGCTAGCCTTAAAACCTTGCTTTTCTCGTATCCGACTTAAGTAGAGCATCAATCGTGTCGGTTTCACCGCTAAAGTGGAGGCAACTTTTTTCTACGGTCCCAACGTATTCCCGCGCCCCTTCTCATCCCGACCCGAGCCGTCACGTCAGTTCAGTTCCTTATTCTTCACGCTACTGAAGGCACACAGCATGTGCTCTATCTCGTACATTATAAACACAACCAAAATTCCCTACTTGAAACACGCTAAGCATTTTAATTACCATTACATTGTGTGGTGCTGTGACGATAGTGTGAACGAGCCTTTAGTGTTTGGAAAATGGATACGATAAACGTTGTTCTAAAAACGGGATACAAAATCATGAAGGATCTCTCCGAACAACATAAACATGTGAGTTAATGCCTTTTAATGTATTTATTTATATCAAAAGTAGGCAAGCGCAGATTTATAGATGCGGTAAAGATTTTAAAACTCGTTTTGGTAACCCCCTTTGAATCAACGAGGGGTTAAGGAAGACATACGTGCAAAATTATGCATTAATATTGCATCAGATACAAGTTTGCAGCATAACTCTTTTTATACACACATCTTATTTATTAAAAATACAAACGTCCAGGAGATATAACATCCACGTGTCAAATCATACATGTCATAATTTTCACACCACACGCATTTCGATATATTTATATTATTATTTATTTATTTTTTTATTTATAAGCAGAAATCAATTTATAAAAGCAGAGACTATCAAATCTCTTTAATCCAAGGTACACAAAACAGGTCGCCTATTGTATATATTTTTTAATTACTCCACTTATTTTTAATAATGCCTCTTTTAATAATCGCTTCATATTCCTGATTATTCATTATAATCCCTCTTGCAATAACCATAAATATTTTCAAATTATAACGAGGTAATATATAAGTCACAGCTAACCTAATACTAAGAAAGCATTTTTTTCTATTCTTGTCGGTTATTTCCGCGGTAACGTCCGTTTTTATGAGTTGTCGTCACGCGAAACAAAGTTATAAAGTTGTTTAGAAGACATTTGTATA
Organism: Cecropterus lyciades; assembly: GCA_002930495.1. Taxonomy (NCBI): domain Eukaryota; kingdom Metazoa; phylum Arthropoda; class Insecta; order Lepidoptera; family Hesperiidae; genus Cecropterus; species Cecropterus lyciades. The sequence goes on from MOOZ01001074.1 coordinate 243,870, forward strand.
ATCTCAGTTATAATTTGGTCCATATAAAATAAACGTAATTATGATTTAGCACGAAATCGTAAGATAAGGATCAATAAATATAAAACAGAATCCTAATATCACTCTTGCTTGCTAAACACTAGTAAAAAGCAAATATATATAAAATATATCTATAGTACTGTAGTGGGACTTACCCTCCTACCCTCTCACATACTACAGCCGTGTAAGCGGTATGGAGGGGGGATTAGGAATATTCAAGTCTCGAGGGCCTCCCCTTTGCCCTAGCAGATTCTCAAGGAGGTTAATGTAACACTGTAACATTTCAAAAAATATGTTTTCAAATAGTAATGTTATGTTACAAATAGGAAGGCGAAAATGAAAATTCTTGTCGAACTACTGGTACGTACCAGTTTTCTTGTAAGACATTGTTTAATTTGAACAAAAAACACACTTATCTATCATGTGATATGTTTGTCCTACAGTTATTAATAAAAAATATGATGGTATTAACAATTTCTGAGCGTAGGACTGGGACAACGTACCACGTGATTTGTAGAACAATGTGGCTGTTAAATTTTAAAAATATTATGTAAGCAACAGACAAAAAATCAGCTAGTTAGTAATAATTTTTCATGACCTCGTTTTTAACACATGTTGGAAAGAGGGGGCTGCTTGCTAAAACCATACATTTTGTAGGACAAATACTTTTTCGAAAAACCTAGATAAATTATAACTTAATATTTACCAGAAAAGAACCGGTTAGGAATAAATTTTTGACTATCGTCAAATTAACATGTTCAAATTAACCCTGCTGCCTTCTTTAGCTACCACAATCAAGAATCGTTGTCGGGAAAGAAGTTGGGCGTTTCAACGAAATGAAGCTAATCTCGAAAAATTAGCTTGATAGGAATAAGTGTTAAAAATGTAAGGGGGATCCCGGGCTATCTTACCAACCCCATTGTTTAATAGGTGGTAAACATATCTACAGTCTGCCACTCTGCCTAACCAAAATATGATAAGAAAAACAAAATAAATGCCAGTGATACTAAGTGATTTTCTACTTGTGTAAAAATGTACCACCTTATCTTTTTCTAGATTTTTTATACCATAACAAAAACCGCAACACCTGTTTTTAAATGTTTTCTTGCTGCACCAATTTTAACTAAATTTTCTCGCGTGTTTCCACGACAAGCGCTGTATTAGGAGTGATTTATGATACTTTTAACCTGAAAATATTTAGAGCTTCTATATAAAAAGGTATAAATAAATGCGTACCTATACATAAGCTTTCTCTTACCTTACCCTGTTAGGATAAGATGTCATTGATTATTTATTCGAGAGCCTAGCAAAGCTACATAAAGGGCGAATGAGAAAGTTTCTTCACCTTTCCATATAGAGAGGTCTTAAATATATTATGTCGTTAATCATTAGAGGATATGTCGGGAATGTCTCATTGCCTTTTTATAATATATAATATATTTATAAAAGTCATGAATTTGTAAAAAATGTATGGGGAAAATATCATAACTTTTAAACCATTGAAAGATGCTGTCGTTACTTAATTTTGCAAAAGCACTTCATATTGCAAGTTTATTTAATCTATACACTATAATATGACATATTCTATACCAGAAGCAATATTATATAATCATATTATACGAGGTCTCACTTCCACTCGTAACCGTAGACTATTTTCGCTAGGTAGATTTTTCTGTTCGACATAATATTGACAAATGGACATGACATATTGACAAATGTCCTAAAACACTCCAGATAACGATTTGATTCTAAAATACCAAAGTAATTAATGAACCCGATGTAAAAACTGGAGCGGAGAACGGTTGATTGTCCATTTGTTCACAAAATAAAAAATGACAATTCATTAATTCAATTTCATTTTACCGTTGCGATAATAACTTACCATTTATGGCAAGATTTCTTTTGAGGATCCGTATGAAAGGAAAGTTTGGCAATTTTTATGTGATAAACCAAAATTTGACGTGACACACCTCCGAATTCTTTTTCAGAAGTTTATTTATGAACGTCCAGGACACTTTCTGTAAGAAAGTTTTAAAAGGTGCTTGCTTGCAAATACTTGTGCGTCGGTTTTATAAACGGAAATTTTGATATTTTTTTTTATTGTCAACAGATGGAAACGTCAGGAGGGTCAGAAAGTTCAGGCGGTGAAGATGCAGAGGCGCGGCGGTCAAGGCGTGGCCACGTCTTGGCCGAGCTCCTTCAAACTGAAAGAGTATACGTACAAGAACTTGGCTCTATACTCACTGTAAGTACCTTTACTGTAATACTTATAAACTATTATGTTTAAGTATATAGAGCTAATCGTAACTTGTGCGTACGTTTACAAGTTACGATAAGTGTACTCTATACATTACTATACAAATTGACTTCCTATTATTATATCGACAAATGAGCATATTGATTTGTTTAGGATGCCATAAACATTTCCGTCAAGGTCCAACGAATCCAATGAATCGAGTCCATCGCGATATCTCTTGGGTATTGCGCGCTCTAAAAATTAAATATGCCATCACGTTAAAAGTAGTGCGTGGTTTACATGTGTAAGCAACGCGTATTCAATGAACAGTCACGGACCATCTGACATAGTAGACACCTATTTCTGATGCATTCGATACGCACGCTACCAAGTGCGATGGAGCACCGAGCGGAACGCAATGCATTTTGCACATTCGTCGACCGCACACCGCTGTGGACTCTTCGCCGCGTGCTGCATTCGCTCGCTCCTTGTAACATGAAATATGGAAAATACGACCTCCATAAATCTTCCGCGAATCTCAGCATCGGCACTTCCTATTCATGGTACTACAAAAAAAGCGATAATCCAACCACGCGGAGGAAGAAACGTTTAGTGAGGGCGGCGTCAGACTCTACCCTCTTCAGTGATTATGCAAATCAGATACCTTTATTCGATAAAGACAAGTGCGGTAAAACTAGGAAGTGTAAGAAATCCGCCAGTGATGTCAGCAAAAATGATCGCGTCAAGTGTAATTCACGGAATATTAAGCCCGTACACATGGAACCGTTCATTGGAAACTTTTATTACGGTAAGCCGTTACCTGGTTACGAATATTCACAAAAAACTGAAGAGAAAATCACCTATCTACCGGATTCCGATATAATCACTGTGTCTGAAGATAATACAAACGACACACTTACAACTGCAGCAACCATTGTTGACATCCCTGAATTGGTAAAGAATCCTATATATGGATGTTTAGAAACAGATGTTCAAATTCCTACACCCGAATATTTAACAGAGTCTATGGGATCGAAGGATTCTCAACTGAAGTCTACGAGCTGTACAGAGTTAAGAAATACTATGGATAGCAACAAAGATCCGACTGAGATGCTGTCTATTATTCTGAAGGATTACAAAAGAATAATGAAAGAATGGAATCATACGATAGCAGATCATTATTCTACGATTTCTCATTCCAAAAAAGGTTCTACAATATGTCGCAGGAGTAATACAGATAGTTATATCCGCAGTTTACATTCGACGTTATCTTGCCGTAAGACAAACAAATGCCTCAAAAATGATAACAGACATTACAAATACCCGTACGCGTCTTATTTTAAAAAATCTCAATCAAACAACAGCGCACGACGGAAAACGCAAAGCTTAGAAAGGCATCACACATATAACAAATGGACTTCAACACTACAAAGAATCAAAAAAAAGTTTCTAAAAACAAGTAATACTTTGACTTCTTCCGAATGTGAATGTTTAGAAGCAATTTATGAAGATTATGATAGACGTCTTCAACAATGGTGCGATACAGTTAGCCAGTGTTCTACATATCTAAGCTCAATTGTACGTAAAATATTGTACATCACTTTATCAATTTTTATTACAGCGCTTCTATTTAATTGCTTTCTTTTTCCAGGGCTATAAAGAGGAAATAGAAAAACCGGAAAACCAACACGTTTTGCCCGCGGCTTTGGTGGGCCAAGCTGATGTGTTGTTCGGAAACCTTCACGAACTTTTCACATTCCACCAGGATGTGTTTCTTAAAGACTTGGAACGATCGATTTCAGCTACAGAATTAGTTGCATTATGTTTTGTTGAGAAGGTAAGGAATGTTTCTCAGTCTTCTATTGTATTTACGGTTGTAACACTCAATGCATGTTGTCACAATTTCCTTTTCTTTTAGAGAGAGACATTCTTCCGCCTCTACAGCTATTATTGCCAAAACATCCCCCGATCGGAAAGGTTACGAGAAACACTAGTAGACACGCATTTATTCCTGCAAGCCTGCCAACAGCGACTTGGGCATAAACTGCCACTAGCCGCGTATTTATTAAAACCTGTACAGAGGATTACAAAGTATCAGCTTTTGCTAAAGGTAACCTTCATTAACCGTTAATATTTTTTGTAGCATTTTATTATAAATTGTTATTATGTATATCCTACATAAAAGTATATTAGATAATGTGACAAGATAGCTAATCTTGTCACAGTATGTAATTTGCTATTGTTCATTAATACAATATACATTTTTTTCTTTATCAATTCTGCTTGAACATTTTTATCATGTTACTTATTTACAGGATTTACTACGATATAGTGAGTGCGGTTCAATGAGTTCTGGGTTACAGCAGGCATTAGATTGCATGCTCGTTGTCCTCAAATGCGTTAACGATTCAATGCATCAGATAGCCATAACTGGAGTACCAGTAAGTTCTTCTTTCTTTAAAACTCTGACGTCCTTTAAATCCAGAGAAGATAAGGAAACAGTGAAATTTATTATTATTATTTTTCATTTTCAAAACTATAATTCTAAATTTTTATATTTAGGTGGATTTAAGTCAGCAAGGGGAATTACTTCTGCAAAGTTCATTCATGGTAGTGTCGGAAAACAAACGGGACCTTCGGCTGCGGATACGGCCGCGACGACGACACATCTTCCTTTATGAGAAGGCCATGCTTTTCTGCAAATCCGCCACCAAGAACAGTCATAATAAGGCAACTTATCATTTCAAACATGATCTCCAGGTATGTTTCAATATTGAAACGAAGGTTATATTCTTTATTAATGTAAATAAATAAAAAATAATGGAATTTAGTCCCAGGTCCCTTTGATTTTATATTTAATATGAAAAACAATTATTAAAATATCCAAGGCACTGTTCGATATTTATCTTAAGGTAAAAGCAACTTTTGTCGTAACTTGATTACACCAAGCATGAACATGTACTCCATATTTCAACTACAAGGATTAATTATGAAATGGCAATTGCAAAAAACCTGAAAATTTATTCTCGCATCAATATATGTTGTTAATATCAAATGTATCCATTAGCTATTTACAACTCTTGAATTTTTCACATGTAAATATTAAAATTAAAATAAATTGAAAATATTAAAAATTTTGTCAAAAACCGAACTTGCTCCTTGATTTCCTTGAATTAAAAAAATAAAACTTGCTTTATTTCAATTGGACTGCCGAATTCACTAGTCATTAACACAAAAACCAATCGTTCAACGATCAACCGTAACATCACCGTTGTTCAGTACAAGCACAACGTAAACTCCATCACTTCCAGATGTCCCAAATCGGGCTGACAGAGTCGGTGAAGGGCGACCCCCGCAAGTTCGAGGTGTGGCGGCAGGGGCGGGCCGAGGTGCACACGATCACGGCGCCCACGCCGGACGTCAAGCGCGTCTGGGTGGAGCGCATCAAGCGCGTGCTGCTCGACCAACTCAAGGAGCTCAAGGGCGAGCGGGTGCGGCAGTACGGCGCGCAGCATCACAGGTTGGTTCACGGCTGCCTCCATTAGAAAATTCTATTTTTGGGTGTGTATAAGGGATGCAAGACGAAAAGACCGAGAAAAGAAAGCTTAGGGGTTCGAAAGACCAACTGAAGGAGCTCAAGGGGGTGGGGTAGTACGGCGCGCACGGTTTGACGGTTACACGGTTGAAAGAGTTCTATTCATGAGTGTCCGTAAGTTTATTAACCTCTACCTCCCAGTCTCCCGTTTAAAGCATTCGGACACTCATCCGTTCCTCTAACCTAAAAAAAAACATCTTCAAACTGTAAGTTGTACTGTTTTGGATTTTGACAACAAATTTGGAATATTCACTTTCGCGGAAAACCGCTGTTGGACTAAACAGAGCTATAGCCACGCCCCAGGATCTGTTATTTATCTATTGTTTAATAATCGGAGCTGTAGGACTAGGAATAGGAGATAATTTTATAAACACTCAGAACAAGTGGCGACGTTAAAGATGCTTATGCGTTAAGAAGTGTACTGGAATTCTGATTCATAACATATTCGTGACAGACTGACAGTTTAAAACAATTATGGGGCTCAAGTTGCGTGTTTGTCCCAATGAAAGTTTGTTTTTTTGACTAGGTTAATGATCTCAACGTTGGTTACCAATTCTCTAATTGTGAGTTCCGATGCTTCGTGACGAAGCTATAAAATAAAGGTGTGATCTTTTTAGTTGGTAAACCAACAGAAAAATATAATCATATTTCGAATGTGTCTTATCATTCAGTTCAATTGTTCAGCTCAAAATATTTTTAGATAGGTGCAATACTTCTTACTACTTAGAATTTCATTACTTCACTTTCACTGTGACTTGGTTACTTAGTTTATAAATCCAAACGACCGTAACACTGGTACCCCCAGGACGCTAATCCAAGCCAGCTCGTGGGAGCTGGGCCCGGCGGCGGCGCGCGCCGGCCCGCCCGCCGCGCCGCGCGCCGCCTCCTGCGACGCGCACGACGAGCCCTGCTGGTCCACCGACCCCTCCGACGACGAGGAGGAGGAGCCCGACCACGCGCCGGTAAGCGCACACACCACGACGTCGTACTCATAGTGTAGTACGCTTTGGAACTTGCCAGGTGGTAGAAGCCGGTGTAGCTCGACGGGAGAGGTATCACTGCCACGCCTATTTATAGTGTGAAGATTTTGAGTGAGCTGGTGTGGTTGCCGACTCATTTTGATTGCATGAGCTGAAAGGGTATCGTTGCCGGCTCACTTTGATATGAGCCGACCAGCTCAGTCTTCAGGTACCAATGCATCTGTGATCGACTTCAAATAGATCCCTGTTCTATATGAGGTTGCTTACAGATGACCATGGGCGGCTGTAGCCACTTACCATCAGGTGGACTGCGTGCTCGTTTTTTGTACTTGACTATGATAAAAAAAAAAGTTTTGAACATTGTCAAAATTGTGAAAATTGTCCTTTGCGTTCCTGGCGTTGGGTGCATCTAGCTTATTGATTGAGCATTGGCAGAATAAAATTTTAAAAATTGTATAAATTATTATCTGTTTCTGGCATTGGATGGATCAAGTTTATTGATATACAACTATTGTGTGATAACAATTTGTCATTTATGACTTGTGGTTATATTCTTGTTTTAATCAGTAGCGTAGCATGGGTACATGCCGCCCAGAAACTGCATTGAATTTAAATCTACAAAAAAAGTAAATTCTAAATTTTCCGCCACCCTCCGCCGCCGAGAGCCATGGCCCCTCTAAAAGCCACCACTGCCCACCACCAACCACCAAGCCCACTGGTTCTAATCAATTTAATCTACATTTTTGTTTTTCATGTAATCTCAATTAAATCTAGATTCATTCAACCCCAGGTACAGGTTTTGTAAAAATAAGAAGTTTTGTAGATATTGAAATATTTAAGTTTATACAGCCACCTTTTATAATAGTGTCGGGGTTTATGTTTCTTTTTTTTTGTTTATACTTTTATATGTTTATATGGTGGATCGAAGTAAATTTTAAGACTAATAAACTGTATTAAAATGTGATTTACGACGTATACTAACAATAGGTTCGATTTAGCGCTTCCTAAAGGGATAGCTTCACTAAATACGGGTCTCTGAAATTAATTGCAACTAATTTTGGGTTTGCAGTGTTGAGTGACGTGATAGCCACTCTATATGTAAGTGTAAAGTGTATTTATTATAGGAATGCGGGTTAAATAGTCACCGGGTAGCGCATGTTCAGAGCTGGCAACCCGAACGCACATAACGCTTCTAAAGAATAACATACCAAAATGTAATATAACAAGGATGTTTGTCAAATGCCCGATTGGTAATCAAAATTAAAACTTACCAATGAGCAAAGAAATCGTAGTACAATTGAGAATTAGATCTAGATTATAGCGTTACGATACTACGACTTCTATTGTTACGTTTCTGTCAAAATTTAATATATTTTCCACGACGTCCTACCCCAGTCCGATAGAAATCACGCCGTCACTGCATATTTGATTTAGCCAACCACCCATCATCGCTTATAGTTCCTCTTGAAGTATAAAAATAATACTGCAAATTGGCACAAGTTAAACGTTTGCACTATCACGTTCTAATTGAATAGAGTTTTAAACAATATAAAGGAAATGTAAATTGTAAAATATTAGGTTAGTTATAAAATGGCTGCCTGTGTCTGCCTCCATCTTGACAAGCTCGCGTTGTCAAAATGGCCGCTATGCTGTATGTTGTATTGTTCAACAGGTGACGGAGGCCGTCGGTCTCAACGGTACCATACACAGAATGGTACAATTCTTTTCAGTATCGGGCTCCACCCAAGCCACGTCCACGTTTTACGTGTCACAGTACTGATAGAACACCTTTACCGTCTAAATATGTGAAGGCTTTGTACATACTATGAAAAGAGACTGATTTAATATCCAAAGTTTAACGTAACCAAAGACATCGACGTAACGTGGATATGTCAGTTGTATTCGCTGAACATTAACTATCGTGTAAGTCATGTTTTGTTTGTTATGTCACTCATTGTCCGTGTGCTTTCCGATTATGTTACATATGCGCTTCGCTTCGATTTAATGTTATATGTACGTATTGTCTATGGATACCAACAATATTGTTTCATCTATAGAATATTAGTTTTGGTGTTGTCTATCTCATTCTTCATTAAGCTCAATATGAAACCCTTACATATAATTATTATGTATTTCTATACATCTATATGGACACGAATCAAATATCAATGATATCCTACGATACTCCACAAGGAAGGCGATAAGATTGTTAATCTGTCCCAGCACAGCTCGGCACAGCATCTCTGCTTGCATCTACACATTACACGGCTTTCGGCGTACTCTTGAACAGCTTCGAAAAATATTCTTGTTATACTCAATTGAACAAAGTAATTTCTGGTTAAATTTTTTCTCACTTAATTTATTCTATGTGACCATTTCTCGATCATTTAAATAGTGATTCACGTCTTTAAGAACAATTTGTTCTCTAACTTTTCTTTTTACGTCATATTGCAACTCAAATGAAATTATGTACATTGGAATATCTTAACATTTTAGTGATGTATTTAAATTAGTATTATGACTTGTTTTCTGCATACTCGAACTGAACATTTCACGGACAATGACCAAGTAATTTTTAATTACTTGTATTATTCTAGCTATTTATTCATTACTGAGTATATCATAACTGCCTTACTCTCTCCATAAACACTTACTCATAAATATTCATAACAGCATAATCAGTGTGTTTGCTAGTGCATACTAGCTACGATATAGTGTAACGACCTTATTTATATTGGTCCTCTAAGATAATCAATGTACAGAGATATATGTATATTTATTATTGACTGACTATTAATATGTATTTATCTTATATACAACGGTCTACAATATTACTATATTTACATACAACACCATGCTAACATGCATGGCTTGGCTACTAACAGGATGACGCGATCGGAACAAGATGCTCTAAATCGTTGATATTGATTGATATATATTCGCATTGTGTTGTGACTTCCAGTTTACATGAAGTAACTGTGACTTAAGAACGTTCTCGAATTATATTATTGAGAGTAACAAAGGAATATGCACCTCTACTGAACATAAACTAACTCTATATAATTAATATCGATTTGTGATCGCTTTGCAATATCGATCACTAATTCGTTGCTACTCCTGAAGACTAGGATGGAAGGCTTTGAAAAAGGAAACTGTATATTTAAAACCAGTATTTTCATATTCCAATTTTATTGACCAATTCGATTGTTTAATTATAATATAAATTACTCAACTATGTTAATTATTCTCAAGAAAGTTTGATAATCATAGAAAGAGTTATAATTGAGTTCTTATATTGATAAAACTTTATAACTTACTTACCTATCAAGCTAAATGTAAGCTCTGTGCCTTATTAGTCCTATTACAATACAATGCGAATATACAACGAATATAGAGTTAATTAAAAATGCCAAAGACGATAATATTACCGATAAATAAATGTGTTTCTACCCACACAGTCTTACTATGAAATTGCATGCTTAAGGGACGTCAAACGATATTAAATTTGATAACTAGTTATCGTTTTCGTTCCCAACATTCGTGGTAAGACTGTATTTAACTTAAACTGTTCTTGAAATGTATAGGGGTGTTGCATGCTCATCGGTGTGAGTTAATGAATGCGTTTTATATAAATGTGTTAACAAAATTATTCTTATGGTATTACTTACCCAAGAAGTATGCTCAGGTCATGGTTTACCGCTTATTTTATAAATTACATATTATACACTACACTTATTAAATAAAACTTGATAACATTGTTACTAGATTACAGGTAACCGTTGTTTTCCACGACCTGTGCAATAAACAATATTCAGGGAAATATTCTATTCATCATTCAGATAGACCATTGATATACAACATAATATATATTTTTTAAAATTCTACATCCCCTTTTTACAATTTTGTCGTTTTTTATTATAATTATTTAAATATAACGGGGAAGTAGACCTAATATACTTATTATTTTTATAAAGATTTTTTAATGATTAAGTACAAGGTACATCAGGATTTCAAGACTGGTACCATCAGCTAAGATCATGGTTTAGAATCATATGAAAAAATAAAACCGATTACCAAATAATGATTTTAATACCGTCTCTCAAGCACTAATGATTCAAAATAATATTCCCTTGTCATTATTAAGCAACACAGACACCTTCATTTGGCTTATTTGACAGAACTAAAAATAATTTCTCAAAGAAGTAAGTCGTAATTTCTTCTTCCCATATCTTGAAAAAATATTTTTACACTACAAGAAGAAACTTTTACACTAATGGCAAAAACACTGATCTGTTTGTATTACTATCCAGTTTCGATCCGCTCGTGGTCCGGTTATAAAAGGCCCTTCATACTTGTTTCAGTTAATGATATTCTGGCGTATAAAATTGGCGTCAATTTAAGGAATTGGGTATCTATTTAGGTTATAAAGTTGCAATCGGTCTTTTAGATTATTTTTTATGAAACCCAAATTATGATATGGCCTGCAAATTTGTCTATACTCAGCCATCTATGCCATCAGACCTACACTTCCCGGGAAGCGAAAGTATTCGTTTTAGTATCGAGGGGTAGCAATGCATCTGTGACCGATATAACTTTGTATAAGGCTTTTAAGTTCGTATCTATTATAATATTCCGTGCTATATATCTATACGCTGGAATCAGTGTAACCGGAACAAGTTCAGATCACAAGTAACCACGAGCAGATCGAAACTGGGGTGGCACACGGATGTAGACTGGAGAGTATGGTTGTGGCAGGCGGTGGGGTGCGCGCTGGTGGCGCTGTCGGAGTACACGGCGGTGGGCGGCAGCGAGGTGTCGCTGCGCGAGGGCCAGCACGCCGAGCTGCTCAAGGTGGGCTGCGCGGGCTGGTGGTACGTGCGCCTCGCGGGTACGTGACCTACACACACACACACACACACGTGTACATGCGTGCACATACACACACACAAACGTGTACATGCTTGCACACACATACACACACACATACACGAAGACGCGCGCGCTCACACACGCGCGCACGATCACATTTCGTGTCGATGGTAACACATACATAACGAAATGATTTGTTTCATGTTATTGACATCTGTGGTGGTAGGAAGTCACAACTCTTCCTAGCGTAAAGCAGTTCAGGCGTTTCGCTAGAATGGTGTGGTGGCCGGCTCACTTCTTTATGAGATAGAACCCCTGTTCTATATGATGTTGCTTACAGTTGTCTATGGGCGGCAGTAACCACTTAACATCAGGTGGACAGCATGCTCGTTTGCTAATTGAGTCTTATAATAGGTATTTTAAGTATTCATTTACGCTTAATTATCTAAAGTTTTGTAATTTAAAGTCTTTCTACATTCGTAACACTAGTAAAATATCCTATATCATCCATGCTATGTATATCCACTACGACTGATACCTGAAATATAAATTTATATACTTATGCATCACTTACATCTCTAGTTGATCAGGATAAAACCCAGAATCGTTACAGAGCGTCAAAATTGTTATTCAATACCCCCGACCCACGGTTTCAGTCGCGTTTGAAAATAAATTTAATAAAAAATTTTATAACTTTTGGTTGAACGGATGGATTTAAATAAAATTAAGGCTAAATGTAGGACTAGGACTTCAATCCATTCCCTTCACTCCCAAATTTAATTCAGCAATTTTGGTTTGATGCGTTTTTAAATACACAGTCAAACATAACAAATCATATTTTCAATTTTCTTCTTTAATACTTATTGATAATAAATAAGTAAGTCTTTCAAATTTGTTATTCTAAAATTGCTCAATACAAAAATATGCTGAACTTTAATTTGTATCATATATATTATGAGAATTGGGAGTAAAGCGTAATGATAAATTTCAGGTGGTAACGGCGAGGGCTGGGCGCCCGCGGCCTACCTCGACCAGCGCAAGACGTCGCGCTCGTCCAGCCGCTCGCACGACCGCCTGCACGACCACTGACCGCCCGGACACTCCCACTCACCGCCTCACCACACACCTACGTACTTCTACACGAACGCCCGAACGCTCCCGACTTACCGCCTCACTATACACCTACTTACTGCCACACGAAACCAGTGCTTCCAGATGATTATGCTTTATTAATAGAAAATTACAGTGTTTCCTACTAAAAATACGGTATTTTGTAAAAAAAATACGGTAGATGACAATGTCCTGTGCAATTTGACAACCGAAAAAAGATCCTTTCTCTATCAAATTTTGAAATAAAATTTTACTGTATACTGTAATGGTATGCAGTAAAATTTTATTTTTAAGTTGAAAATACAGTAGATCTACTGTAATTACGGTGCATCTGGAAGCACTGCACGAAACTCACATTAACGTACCCCACACACCACGAAGACGGTCACAAACCACGAAAAGAAATACACACAAGGGATACTATACGATGTCTTGGTATATCACACAGTGAGAACGAAAGAAACCGAACTCAACATTACGGCAAATATCTCAATTTGATGAATGATGAAAAATGACGATTCCAGAAAGTTTCTTAAGGATTTAAAATTTATGTATGTCACATTAATTTTAAACCCTTAAAAAACTTTGAGAATCCGAACTCAATTTATTATTTCCACAAAATTCAAATTTCGCGTCACGTATTTTTCATTCTCATCGTGTTATATGTAACCACACTGAGTAGGTCATGTGGAAACATCAAATATGGGCTATTTGTTTTTATTGTAATTATTAAAAAAAAACTATCAAATACAATTCAATGTGACAAACAGTGGTTACACGTAAGTGTGTAAAGTGATGTGATAAAATATTATGGTGTATTTGTAATCTTAGATGTACCAAGTACAGTGACCGCGACCACGATTCATTACGAAACAAACCGACGGTTTACAAACAGACCGACACATTACTGCGCATGTGGCAAGGACGATCTTAGTGTTGCTAGGTTGTCAAAATTTAAGTCCTAAAAAGCAGTAAAATTTAACGATAACATTTATTCACATTTAATATGAGATCTAATTTTTACAAATTTAGGGTCAAACTTTTTTATGACCATAAAAATTTAATCATACATAAGGAGAAATTTTAAAAAATCACAAACAAAACTCATACCAATTATTAAGGCCATAGCTGTTTACAATAACCACCACAGATGTTTGTTGGAAGTGAAAAAATAGCACAAAACGCAACATATTGATCGTGGTCGCGACGACTGTCCCGTGGTTGACGTCGACTTAAGATTATCGGGTCCGGAATCCGGTATCGGATCTGACATACCTTGGAAAATTATATAATACCTAAATTTTATACCTATGTAAATATAACAAAACTCAGCCATTTAAATAATTTATAATGTTAGTGCAACATTAGTCTTAAACCATTCGCGCTATTATTAAATAGTTATTATTAATAGTGCGAATGATACGAACTTTAAACATGGTGTCTTGATTTTCAAGAATATTTAAACTTAATGTTTATCTCTTTTATGTGGGGCCCAAGATTATATTATTTCGGTTTAGAATAATATAATTGTACCCTGTATAATGATACATTGAAAATGTGGCAGTGCATTTGAATTCTTGCAAGTAAAAGCCATTTTTACATTTTGAAAATAAATGTAAAAATTGCTTAATTAATAATAGCTTTTTAAAAATATTTTTTGTAAATATTTTTATACATCATAATTACATTATCTGGGTCCCACTACATAGCGGTTGCATGGTCTCTCCATAGACAATTTTAGTACGATCGTATATGGATACAGTATCAGACTACACTTTGGTCGTGCAACCATGTTCCGATTCATGGACTACGTAATAAATACGTTTTTATATAACCAAAAAAGCTTCAGGCCATTCAGCTTTCCATGATTTCTATAAATGAATTCGATGTGTAAATTTCAATTGTATTTTGTGTGTTAATAAAATGTGGGCGTATTAGCAAAAGTATTATATTAAGTCACCTGTCCAAAATGTTCACCGCCATTATTAAATAATGATTTACCAATCATACGAAGGTATTAAGTCGAGTACTTCGTTAGTATATTGCGTTATCTAAGCGG
>MOOZ01001074.1:258744-282465 GCA_002930495.1 Cecropterus lyciades
GCATTCCATCTTAGTCCTCAGGGGTAGCAACGCATCTGTGGCTAACCTTAGGTGAGACTTTGATCTTACCTAGGGTTGATTACGGATGTCCATGGGCGGCAGTACGGGCGGCCACTTACCATCAGGTGGGCTGCATGCTCGTTTACTACGTCCTTTCTATAAAAATAAAAATAAAAAATTACATTTCTTTTACAATTTCTACCATTATTATGGCGGTTGACAAATTTGGTTTGAAATGTAGTTCAAGTTTTGTTTATGGTTTGAAAATTTATATGAATGTGAATGTCAAGTAGGTACCGAGTAGCACCGTGTCGCCCCTCGTTATTGTTATAAAACAATAGTATTGTTAATGTATGTAAATGTTGTTCTAAAAGCTTTATTGTAAATTAGTCTTAGATATAGATCTTTATCGTTACGATAATCCAAAGCTATGTATAGCGTAGGTCGTTGTTGAACAGCCGTGACTGGACCATGTTTTCTGTAAATATCAACATTATTATTTAGTTTTAGTTATTTATTTGGACGCTAGCGAAGATATTATATACATTTTGATTAACTGACTGGCTCGGGAACAAACTTAATAAAATACCTTAATCTATTTTCGGTTAATTTTGTTGTTAAAGCCTCCATATGGCGCTTACATGTATTAAATATGGATATCGTTAGGCGAAAAACAGATAAAAAACCAAAATTAAAATCGAATATATTTTAGTCTCGTTTGTTCTGCGATGCGATATCTGCTATATAATATCTCTGCTGCAGTATATTTGGACGCTAGGTGGCTTTCGATGGTTTTGATCAGTTTGTCTCATTTTCCCATGACATGTATGTTAATAGCGTTTCCCGTAGTGTCCTGTGTTTCACCTACTTTTCTCTGTCGAGCCACGTGTAGCTAGCTTAATCGATTTGTGTGCATTCATATCATATCGCCTCTTATTTATTGTCATATCTGTAATTATCGAGCTTTATCTTTGCGTACAGAAAAGATATAATCAAGAGTTAAAATTATGAGAAAAAATATATAGTTACATTATGAGACATCGCTACGTTGTATATAATAATATAGTGTTATAACACATTATAAAACTGGTTAAATTAAATTAATATCTATAGCAATAAAATTTCCTATATTTCCAATAATAAATGTTATATTTTATGAAGGTTTCAATGGCATTTATTTACTTCTTACATAATGTAAAGATAAATGGTGAATGGAATGTGACATTCGTACATTAACGTCAGCGTAGTGTTGTTTGTTTTAAGCGATTAGAATTATAATTTTAGATGAAATAATAAAATACAGGTGCCTGAGTTTGCTTATTGCACATTAGGTATTACGTACATACTAGTCGGTGTGATCATTTCATACACCCAAATTGAAATCAATCTTATGATCATCTTCCAGAATTGTAATGTTATAACCATATCATTAACATCCTATCACTGTCATTTCATACTTTTATATAATAATAAATGTAATTTCGCATGTCATTGTACCTGTTTATAGCCTTTCATTAAAAAAATGTATTATTTTCTTACATTGAAATGCCTTATGTACCTTCCCGCAGGGGTCATTATGAAGCTGGCCACAATTACAGATTTTGTCCATATATTTGTGTTTTATTATGTTCCCGCTTATTCATGTTAGTGAGTGTAGTTCACTATTACTTTGCTGTCAAAATCAAAGCTTCATTGAATTCGTTTTTATTCTATTTATTATTAGAGTCAACATTTGTAACTCAAATACATTTAACATATTTTATTGGTAACTAATAATTATAAAAGTTTGATTTCGGAGTACAGCAAACATTATGCTCTGCTCCCATACTCCTCGCAAGCTCCCATGATGGACTGAAGCTTAGTTATTTATTAAAAGTACCTCTGATTATCCGAAACCGCATGCATTATAGAGAAAAACACCATGAGGAAATCTATATGCATACAAGAGACATAATAGCGACAAATACTTTCTAAGTTTTAAATTCATTCTATTTTATTAGTATTTAAAAACCCTCAGAAATGTGACCTACAGTTGTGAAGTGCAAATATTATAACGGCTGTGAATTCGGTAGTGATGATTTTTATAGAAACAAATTTTATTCATTACTATGTAGTGGGTGTGTATGTCCTATACTCTTACTCTATTATATTTAAACTTGTAGGAAATTTGTAAACCTTTCCAGTTTTGATGTATCTATCTAATTAATAATATAATAAAATCTCAACTACATAATTAAGATGTACCTTCCTTCTATAAGTACTTATACTTCTTACTCAGCATTTCATTTACAAATTAAATAATTGTTTATAATAGTCATTTATCGTAACAGACTTACCCAGAAAGGTGGTAGAACTCTCTGTGGTGAACTCCGGAAGCACCACCGCCACACCTATTTCTGCCTAATAACAGCAGTGTTATGCGCTGTTGTGCTCTGGTCTGAAGGGTGTGGTAAGAGAGACATACTTTTCAGAGGCATTCCATCTCAGTCCTCAGGGGTAGCAACGCATCTGTGGCTAACCTTAAGTGAGACTTTAATCTTACCTAGGGTTGATTACAGATTGGCCATAGATGGCAGTAGCCACTTATCATCAGATGGGATGCAAGCTCGTTTGCTACTGCCATACTATAAAAAATAAAACATTTTTATACTAAAATAAATAAATAGGTATTTATACCTACATGGTTTTAAATATACCCACTTCGATCTATACACTTAGATACCTCGAAATAATTTACAGTATTATTCATTTTTAGGGTAATAAGTACCTAGTTTGATAAGCTTGTGTGTGTATTTCTATAAATAGCACAAAGGGTAATTTTAGCGTCTACATTTATGTGCAACAAAAAGTTGATTAATATTATGATTCCCTTGGCCTTGAGGTACATTAAAACTATAGTTTCATCGGAATGTTATCACTATAAAACTTAAAACAACAGTAAATATTCGGTTCGTTGTAAAATGTATGTCTCGCCTTACTCGAGCTTAGGTACTTCTTCTGGCAAACTTGCCACGGCTATTGGCGTTTGAAAATAAAAATGAAAGAAAATATGTTTTGTTTTAATTATCCAAAACCCAGTACCTATCAACTTATTACAAAAGTCCACACTTATTTACAAAAGTACTAGGCTATGCGAAGTTATCAGATTATATTACATTTAAGTATTAAGTAGTGGCTACATACATTTAATTTGAGTAGTTAGTAGCTCATTGGTATTGGTAAAATAGGTCCATATAAAGTTAGACGTAATAGAAACAGATTATGAGTTTCTATTTTACTTTCTAATTATATAGTTTCACATCTTTAGTTAATATCAGTTTTACAAAATATACATGACAAATAGATAACCTTTTTCAAAGGAAAAATTCGGTTAAAAACACATGACGAACTTGAGATCAATCAACATTTTTAAAGTTAATTTAGTGAATAGCGAAATAAAAGCCTAAAAAATGTTTCTATAGTAGAAAATATTCGTTAGGAATAATTTAGAGTAAAAATCAAAATATAACATGTTCCAATAATAAAATAATTGACAAAACTAAAATACGTTTTAAATTATTAAGTAAAAATAAATTAATAAATACAAATAAACTATCTTTCAACACAAAAACGGTTTTAGCAAGAAAATTATTAGAAATTTCGCGCCATTAAAATCGACATAATATACAATAAAAATGTATACACCGGCGAACCGTTGATTGCAAGGTGCCTATGACACCCACAAGACACGGGGCTATAGATAAGTATAAGTTACTAAAATAACACGGAGCTACGTAAGCCAGAAGTGAAATATGTAAATCATACGACTCACGCACTCCGGAACGCGAGGCGTGATTCTTTCCATAGACACATTATAAGCAGATCAATTGAGCTGATCTGCGAGTCGGTTCATGACTCCAGTTCAACTCGATGACTCGTGATCTGATCTGCGGTTCGCGCGTTTTGGTTGATTAGTTGTTACTACCCGTATATATAATGTACTCTGTGGTTGTTACCTATGTCTAGTCAACACCAGTTCATTGTCCTAAACAGTTTCCGGAACTCAAGTGTATCCCCGTTCATTCCATTATGGATGTTGCCAACAATATGAAATTTAAATATACACAGTGTACATATTACTCTCTTAAATATGGTACATAGATAAAATTGCGTTGAGTTTATAAATAGAGCTATATATTTATAGAGTTTATATTTAGCTCTATTTATAAACTCAACGGATAAGTAACAAAACAAGAGAAAAAAAATACATTAATTTGTAAAAAATATGTAACCGTAGTTTCCAGACGGATTTTATTTTAAATTAAATACCTATGTAATATAATTATATATATATAATTAAATACCTATGTGCTAATACCAATAACAATCTAATATTTTTCTTTCACTTCAATCAGAATTTATTACAAATAATGCACTTATTTTTAAAAGTGCCAATATTCCTGTATTGCTTTTCAAGTAATTTGCTATTCTATCAAGCAGTGAATTATACTCCTTATAATATATCATTACACAAAGTGTACCTATACCTATGGACTATATCACCTATAATCATATAATACACATAGGTGAGGCTATTTATGAACCATGCCATACAGCGCAGTCAAACCATAATAGTCGATAACTGGCGTGCCATTTGTCGACTAAAAAATGTCGCCAAATTTCAATATTCTTACGTCCCGTAAACGCGCCGCGAGGGGCAAAGGGTGAATTTCAAAGCTCTTTCCTTATGAACTTAATTAGAAAAAAAAAACATTTATTCCACAGCATTAGTGGCTTAAACAAAACAAACGAAACTTTCTGTATTAAAATTATAAACTACTTACTTTAGGCACTTAGTAAATAATCAGGTGGTTTAGGTGGACCGCCAGGGGTCCACGGGAAATTCGTATGGGAGTCTACGATGGCCTGACAAAAAAATGGGGGTGCACAATTCGCAAGCGGTGCTCCACGAAAAATCTACTTTCGATACTCAATTATTAAAATGTTGGCTTGACTGACCTATCGTACTTTTAGGGGGCGGCAGAATATTTAAATTTGTCGACCTTATTATTTTTTCTCAAATTGTAGAGATCGGTTTCAAAAACTACTTCAATTGGCGAGTTTTTCGGTCGTCATTTAGATTTTATCTTTTTCGAGTTTTGGGAATAGATACACAATACGTTACATCAAAATGTAATGCAACATTGCTCATTCCATTCTGAAAAGCAATATTACTTTAACTCACGCTCGCCAATTGTGAAAATTCTGTGGAAATCCGACTCTAAAATATTGCACATCACTTGTAACTGGAATGAGTAATGTTTTGGAATACGTGCGATGCATGTTTTTAAAATTACATTCATCTTTGTAGTGAGTAATTGATTTTTTATTACACCTTATCTAGACGGGGCAGTTACCTCCCTCCTTCTTTACCTTCTTCCGTAACCTTCCTTGAATGGCCTTTAATTATTACACGAAAATGTAAATGAAATTGGTAGTAAAATATATATACCTATAGAAGTATAAGTAAAATTTATCATAAAGCGTCGTCATCGTGTAAAAAAGAATGATAAATTAATACGACGTATGTGTAAGTAATATGGCACGTTATATTCTATCTGCAAACGGATCACTATGTCGTTTACTCGAGTGATGTGTGATGTTTGTAATTCTCGTGTAATGTTGCGTTACTTACACTTGTTCACCAGTCGGTAATTTTTTGTTCTATATTGTTTATGGTAGGGAATTTTTTTGAATAGTATGCGTGTGAACCCCGTCGCCATCCGCCTCACTATTGCTACATATAAAAGGATCGCGCCGCCAACAACGCCCCACATTCCCGAATATTAGCAGTTAGTACAGCAGGGAGCTTCGTTCGTCGTATAATATCAGTTAATTAAAGAAGAATAATGGCTGGTTGTGTAGCAATAGACTGTGAGATGGTTGGCGGCCCGAACGGTGAACCTTTGGCAGCGCGAGTGTCCATCGTGGATGGAAATGGACGAGACATTCTACTCGACAAATACATCAAACCATCGAAGACAGTGACTGACTATCGTACTTGCATCAGTGGCATCACACCAAATCATCTTATTTCTGCTGAGAGCTTGCAAAAAGTGAGCTCGCAAGTAGCAAAAATCATCGATGGTCGGATTTTGGTAGGCCACTCCCTGGACGTCGACTTAAAAGTTTTGCAATTGAACCATCCTGAGCATATGAGACGTGACTTGGCGTTATATGCTCCATTCAGGCAGATGAACGGAGGGCATCCTGCATCTGTCAAGTATTTGGCCAAAAACTTCCTGGGAAGAAGTATTCAAGATGGCTCTCATTCTTCCGTGGACGACGCAAGGGCATGTATGGATATTTATCGTAAAGTGTCCCATCAGTGGTAGTTATTACTATACTTAATGTTGAATAATTGTAATAAAAATGTTTTTTCAGTAATTTCTTTCTGTTTCATTTACTATTTGGTCAAATACATATGTGCAATATTCTAATCTATTAATTCTAATTTATTTTAATGTCAAATTTTAATTAATATATAACAATGAGAAATTCTTAATTAATCTGAACTAGACATTGACTTTTAATATTTAGGATTGTATAATTTTAATAATGGGAACTATCGAAATAATTCAATTAAATTTCATGCGTTGACAGATAAAAAAAATGTACGCCAATATTTGACACAGTAAGTGCCCTTCTATAATTGTGAACACCTTTGTTAACCTTGCTGACAAATTATTAAATGATTTATGCATTTTTGTATTTATGCAAGTAATCATTATTAAACACTAACTTTACATTACCCCATTACTTTATGTAAACTAGGCTAATATTTCTTGGGAACTATTAGCCTAGTTTACATAAAGTAATTAGGCTATTTGTTACTGCAATGTAATGTCCCAAGCTTACAATTATCAATTAAGAAATAATAATTATATAAAAAAAGTATTCACACAATAAAAATGTAGTCTGAAATTTCACTATACATTCCATATATTCATGAATTATGATTCATGAAAACTATTATATCATGGAGTTTCTTACGCTTTACAAAAAGCACCTAAGCAAAAAGGTGATAGATTAGACAAATTCTGTAAAAAAAAATACATAAAATATAAGTATTTTTATTATTGTATAACTGATTGATCAAATGTAATGATAAGTTGAGTAAAAACACATCATTGATTCCATTCCACTGTATTTGTACAAGAAAAATTGTCTCTAAAATAGATTTGACTATCAACAAGCTAGTTCTTCAAAAATACAGTAAAACATACAACAGTCATGTACCCAATCACATGTAAAAAAAATTTTTGTACAAAACATTTTTGCTTATTTAAAAGTTAGTTGGTAGCTCTCTCTCTGTTAAAAATGCGAGACTTGAAAATGTTGTCGATCCTACTAAAAACATCTTCAGCAGACCTCGAAGCATCCACTCTGTAGTGAAGGCCTTTTCTCATGTAGTAATCGACAAGAGGTACTGTCTGTGTGTGATATGTGTTCAGGCGTTTCTTTAGAGCTACAACATTATCATCTGAACGTCTGATCAATGGTTCTCCAGTTACATCATCTGTCATAGGTTTGATAGGTGGATGAAACTCCTCATGGTAACTTCTGCCACTTGGAGGGTGAATTAATCTGCCAGTAATCCTTCGTACCAACAAACTGTCCTGGATGCCAAACTCTATAACTGCATCCAGTGCCTGCTTCCTCTTACTCAGCAAGTCGTCCAACTATAAGAAAAAATATGAACACATAATGCAGAAATTGCAATTAAATTCCAAGGACAAACCATTAATAAATAATAATTAACATGACATGATTTCAATAACTAGGAATTATAACATTTTTTTTATACTTTAACCTACAATAAGGCAGGTGGGCTATGTGATGGAAAGTAATCACCCTTGCCTATGGACATTTGCCATCAGGGGTGTCTATGCAATTTATTTATTATTTGCATTTCTTTTATATCCCTAAGTAGTTATAGGTCATAGGGTGTACTCCAGATTTTTAAAAGTAAACCATATAAATCTATAAGAAACCCTTCATCTCCTTGCATAACATTCCATAAAATCTGATCCTACTAAATTAATTCATAAAGTAGAAACATAACCAATTTTAGTGCTTGCTTTTATGCAAATTAACATGTATGAACTTAGAAAATTTAAATTATTCTGCTTATTGTCTTACCTTCTCTGCTTGAGGCACAGTTCTTGGAAATCCATCCAACAAAAACCCGTTCTTGCATTCTGGCTGTTCCAGGTTCTTATCGATCATGTCCACTACCATTTCATCAGAGACAAGTTTTCCTTCATCCATCACCTTCTTCAAGCGGCGACCTAGCTCAGAGCCTGAAGCCACCTCTGCACGCAGCATGTCACCAGTAGATAAATGGCACACACAATACTTTTCTTTTAAGCGAGGAGCCTGACAAAAACGTAAAGAATGCTTACTTAGCAACATAATTATATAACAGGTAATAAATTTAAAAACATTGTGTTGATATGAAACAAACTTAGTCTCAGTCAAGTCAACAGGTCAAAGATTACAACTTCTCAAGTATATAGCAAACTCACCTGCGTCCCTTTCCCTGACCCCGGTGGCCCCAATAGCACCGCTCTAATGCCGATCGGGTCATCATCCGGCATAGGTTTCACAGCAGCGGCGGCCGGTGCCATTTTCTGAAGTTACAAATTTAAAAATCACACTCAGATGTAAAGAGCGGATTGCCTACGCGGCACTAACAACCAGTTGATGAAATATAAATTTCGTGCTCTATCAAACATTATCTAAATTAAGTACTTACCTACCAAATCAGAGTTGATTAATACTGTAAAATATTTATCGCAACATACATGCGGACTGACCGAATTAGTGCTACGACTCGAGCCATGTTTTTACTCGAGTCACTCGAGTGAATTGGTCAAATTCGTACTCGTGTGAAAAAAAAAATAATCGAGTCTCTATTCACTCGAATACCGAGTCAACTCGGCACACCGAGTTCATTCTCTCTGTTGCTAATAGATGTCACTTCACGACCCTTTATTAATTAATTTGCAACCAAAGAAGATATAGATTAATTCTAAAAAAGTAGACGAAGTTAATATATTTTTCGAAATGGTTACTTCAGTAAATGTTTTTTATTGTTTTAAATGTATTTTTTCACACAAAAGTGAAAATGTCATGTTAAGCACAATTATTATTGTTAATTTCTCTTAAAGAATCTATTCTAGACAGTGATATGAAAATGATACTATTTTAAGAAAGAAATGTTCTTGGAAATACTAAAAGAAATCTCACTCGAATAGCAAACTTGCAACTTAAAAACTCGAGTGAGGTAATAAGATTGCTCGAGTCTATTCGAGTCGCATCACTAGAACGAATAAACGAGTCTTATCTCAATGTTAATGTTAAGTAAAACGTCAAAAGTGACAGAGTCAACGTGTATGTGACGTCGATCGATAAAGTCAACATCGGTGAGCCAATGAAAGATGAAAAGAATGAAAAAAGATCAAATTAAGATATGCATAAAAGTATTTTTTTATGCATTAAAATTACATAATACCACATAATATCATAATCATTTCAACAGTATTAATAACGGTAGAGATAGGTCGACTGAAGTAAACTTGTTTTCGGCCTTTCTCGGGTTAGAGTTTGACTTTTTCCCCAGCCCCTTAGGCGCGGAGCCACCAGTGCTATAAATCAAACACAAAATTTTATGTATTAATTAAAGTATTAAAACACTAGAGATGGCAAGAAATTCTTTAGTATTTTTAATAATTCTTCTCTAAACTAGTATCAACTACTCTTAGTATTTTGTTTTTGTTAATTGTATCAGCACGTTATACAGAAATTGTATTTAATTTTAAATCTTTTACCGCGAAGTTTAATAACAAAAAGGTTTTGAAAAACAGAATATCATCGTTTAAGTTCTAGCACCGCGTAAGTCGTTTTTGGAAATTTTTTTGGAGACTAAAACTGATTAATTTTACATAGACGCAACTAAAGTTCCATTTTGTACTTTTAATTTTCTATAATTTAAAGGTATTATTGTGTCGTACCTAGATTCTGTTTGGACAAAACGACGCGTATTTCGATGCCAATGACGGTGATTTTCAAAATGTAATTACCGCCAAAAAATTACTTACGCGGTGCTAGAACTTAAGCGACGAACTATTATACTTTTTTATATATGAATCCAGTACCTTCACTTATTGGCAAATGTAAAGTTTATTCAAAACTGAATTAGTAGTTTGAATCATCAGTAGACTGAATAGGACTTACTGGAATGAGCGATTAAAATTAAATTATGTAATAAGCAAAAAATTTAAATGCTTATGGTCTCAACATGAACTTTTTTTATAATTTATCTCTGCTCATACTCTCTGGATTGTGGACTGACAGTGACAACTGACAGACACTATCAAATCAAAATTTTAACGTTTACTTCAATATAACCTAAAAATGCTATAAGCGGTAAATAAATAAAAGCATAGTTTCATAATTACTAAATTTCAGAATGTCAGCGGACACTGTTGTGTATGTTATTTGTATTTTAATATACTATACCATTGCAATAAACAACGGTTACTTTAGTAGAAACTTATTTTTGCAGATATTGGAAGCGCTTGTGGCGTTGGGTTACAACACAAAGCCTATCAGAGGAAGAAATATTAGAGATATTAAATAAGAAAGAAGTCATCGATGGACTGCGACAAGGGATATCCAGTTACAAGCCCTTAAAACTAGAAGAGTATACAAGGTTGCAAGCAAAACATCCAGATCAGACAAAGTTACTTAGTGTAGTGCAAACGCTCCAACATTATATGGTAAGATATCTTGTTTAACTCCGATATTATGACCTAAAATAATTTTCTTCTCAATATTATAAAAGCTGATTTATTTTAGTGATTTTACCATCAAATATTTAACTTAAATCATGTTCATGTCAATTTTAATTGTTTCTGTTATATAACAATATGGAGACCTACAGAGAGCATACTCCATCGTGCAGACCAGCACACAGAACGCCTTGTTGCAAATGCATATTTAAAAGGAAAATAAAACCAACAAATATATTTTTGAGAGGAATTGTTTTAAATTTTTATATAAATACCAGTACTATTTGTAAAATAAATTATTACGATCTGAACTCTCATCTTGTAAATATGTAACCCCTTTACAAAAATTTTACAATGATGAGCACATGACTTCCTACTACTAGAGGAGGCTTGGAGATATATATAGATAATATATATATAATGGGGGTACTATCTGAAGCCAACTTGCTTCTCCCCAGGCTAAGATGGTTTTCTCATATAAAACTAAGCCAGTTAATACTTCCACTGTTTACATATAACTGCACATATTAAGTATAAATATAGATAGCAGATAAGAGGAATTACAGACAAATGTTGATATATTAAATTATGGTCTTTATTTTTCAGGGTGTAGATTGCTTTCAAGTTTGGGATATTGTAAAACATTACTTATGTGACATTTCATATGGAACTCCAGCAAATGCCCTTAAAAATGTTGCTTTTGTGGATACTAGGACTACATTTCTGGTACCTAATATTTGGAGCTTTTATTTTGCTGAAAGACTGTATCTTCTAAAACTATTGCAATATATAATTGAGTATAAATCAGATAACAGAAATAAGTACCAAGAACAGTTCCATACCATTATCAATGAGATCGGAATACAGTCTTTAAAAACATCTCTAATAAATCAATTTGAAAAATTGTTGAATACAGCACCACCTCCAAGGAAAATACAAAGTGAATTTGGAACAGACACTGTAAGACAAGAGTGGGCAGAATCAAACCTTAGAGAACAATTGGCAATATTACAGATATTATTGTTGATTGCTGATGATAATACCTTTTCAGGGAATGAATTTAATGAACTTATTAAATTATTTAGGAAACATAATTATGGAAAAAATCAAGGTTATAATGAATTCCTAGAAGGAAGGCATAGGGACGCTTGTTTGAAAATAATGTTTATTGAAGTTTGCCTCTTTATGATCATAATAGATGACAAGAAAATGTAAGTACATGTTGTAATTAATCTCTGCTTCCAAAATATCGTATACACAATCTTGTTTTTAAAAAAATGATATTGATAATGAGCATACAGTCTAGGTAGAACATCAGAGAATTGAATTTCTTTTTGAAATTAGTTACTCAGGGTAATCATATAACAACACTTAAATATTGTTGTTCATATTTATATTGGACAACACATTCTAACTTAGGAATGAGTTGTGAAAGTGCTATACTACACCCTCCAATATAAATATGTACAACAGTGTTTAACAGTGTTGTTGTATGGTAGATGGAGTAGCAATAGTGTGCTGTGTAGCATAAGTGTTAAATAGCACCACTCTCTTCCTGTGGATGTCATAGTAAGCGACTAAGCCTAAGAGATGAAATCCAGGAGATGCAGGGGATCCAGCACAGCAGGAGCTTCTTCCTGCTTCCTGCTCTTCTTATCACCAATACACATGGCAGTCAATAGGCCCATTAGGAGAGACCAAAAGGACTGAAGGATGGATGGTGGCAATAGTGCTTTCACAAGAAACCTAGTTAAATAATTGTAGGTGAATCTTATTTTGATAATGTGTCAAGAGAAATTTCCAATCGATTTTTTCATCCTGCTACAGCTCAGACATCTCATCGTGGATAGAGAACACAAAGGAGATTGTAGAACACGAGTTCAGTAAACTGGAATTGAATGCACCACACAGTGCAATGCTGATTACATGGATGATGTTCATGTTGCAGGTAAAAATGAACTTCAACAACTCTATGTCATTTTAGATTAATATATGATTTTAGACTAATATTACCATGGAATTGATGCATTTTAATATTTAGCGTATACTTGCAATATGCGGTTTTTAAATTTTCAATTTCAAACCAGTTACATTGATCATGGTCATGGCGAAACTCAATTAACTCCTTGTAAATTTTAATTCCTTATTAGCTACTTTTATAAGTCCATTAGTCAACAGCTGAGCAATTAAATTAAGTTTATATTTTATGGGAAAATATAATAAAACTGTGACACTTCTTTCTTTTAGAGTGAGCAACACAAAAAATATTTTGAAAGTCAGTATCAACATTATGGTGACACAGCATTAAGAATGAGAGTATTCGAAGTCTTCCAACAAATGCTCAAAAGTCCAGTTTTTTCTGTGAGTATATACATGTAATATTAACATAAAATTGATAATATTAATAATTTAATTGATTGATTATTAATGGTTTATTACCTGTATAATTTTCTTTACTCTTATTCTTGTACTATACCAAATTATTATTGACAAGCCTTGTTAGTTATATTTGTAAGATTCTTAGTGTCAAGAAAATTAAAATAAGTTTATAATATAAAATACTATATCATGTGACATCATAGTAATATGAATAAGTACATTAAAATAAGTTAGACTAACAATTCCAACAGTAATTTCAGCAAGCCCTTTGTTGACAGGATGAATCTAAATGCTCCATGGTTGCTAGAAAACGAATCTTTCGACTTCTAAATGAATTGTGTGACAAGTTTGATGGTGATGGCACTCTGAGCCATCAACCGGGCGTCATGCAACTTTGCTCAAATCTACTCAAATCTCCTGAAATGGCCGAACAATTTTGGAAATTACACCAAAAAGATGAAGAATGTGGAGTTGTTTCTCTTTGGAATACAGCTTTAGAATACTTTCCACACAATTTTAATGATCTATCAATATTGGCAGCAGGCTTAGCTCAAGCCGGGAAAACTAGTGTTATAAATGTAAGTTCTCCATAAATTTGCCATATTTTTAAATAATACACATGCTGCAATAATTAAATACGTTTCTGTTTACATTTTTGCAGCTCATAGCAGAGTTAAAAAATTTACCTGTTTACACGGAGATATACAATTCAAATGCTGTACCGCTAATTAGCTTACAATCTGATGATGCTATCATAGGCCGCGATTACTACCCTCTGGGGGATCCCTCATATCGTATAGAAGCCGGTTCGAAAGCAGCTGTGATGGAGAAGAAAGAAGGCACAATGATACACTTCCGAACGCCATATTCTTACTGGCTAATCTTTAACAATGAGATCGAAAAAGGTTTGGACAGGAAACAACACCATCAACATGATCTGAATGTAACATTGACAAGAGTTTATGAAGGGACAAAGGTGCTTAAGGGTGTTCTAATGAATTTAGCAAATGACAAAGAAATACCCAAGAGTTTGGTCAGTCCCAGTGAGGGTGTCTTCGATGTTTTAGTGAGATTCATGAGGGCAGAGTCTCCTCCCCTTCCTCTTTTGATGGAGTGTCTTAATGTGTGTACAGCACTCATACCGATATTTCCACAAGAGATTCATTTAAGGTACTGTATCTGAGTGTACAATGATTGCAATGTATACAAGCAATAATAAGGAATGTTATAAACAAATTTATAATTTTAAATTTCAGGCTTATAAACACAGGCCTCTTACCTCGTATAATAAACCATAAATTATCGCATGTAGAATATGCAAATGGAGTGTCTTTCGACTCGGCGGCTGTGGGGTCCTATCTGGTCACTATAGAGCAACCAAGTGGCACTTACGACTTTTTGGGAGCCTATATAGATATGCTGACTGCATTTTATAGGGTACGTTTTTACATAATGATCCCATTTTATCCTAAAGGACTTCAAAATCTTATGTGAAACTTATTTGTTCGATCTTAATAAGCCCATTTTATATGTATGCCCTTATTAATCTACCAATTACCTAAATTCTTTTTAATATTTTTTATTTTGATTTTATTTTTGATTCGGAACTTCAAATGATTCGAAACTTGATTAGAGTGTAAATAACACATTTATTTCATCATAACTGTAATTAAACGATACAATAACGTCAGTGTACCATATCGTTTTTTTCGTAGGCATCCAGTGAAGAACGCATCATGTTAGAAATTATTTTACCTGGCATTGTACTGATACTCCGGGAAGTATTCCCCAATGTGTGCGAATGGCGCTACAGCAGCACCACACAACGACGAAAGCTCATTGAGCGGTGCACTAATCTACTAACTCTCGTGTTGGAACAGAACAAGAAACTCAATAAGAGCATAATATTGCTGAAAAGTACTTGCGTTTACAGCTTAATGCATACAGAGAATGCAATCGAATTGCTGAAAATTTTGTCTATTGGTGAGTATATTTGCATTATGAGTATTTTTACCCTTTTTAGCTACCCAACTGATATTAAGTTGTCATTGGCGCCTATCGTCACCTATATACATATTACAATTATTTTTTAAATTCAAGCATAGAACTGAGATAACACGTCGATATCAAAACTTTAGTATCCTCATACTATGTAACAAATACTTACTCATTTGACATTATTATGGAAAGCATTCAAGATTTCTACATACATTTACGTATCCTTTTCATTTCAGGCAACGAAAGACTCGAACGTTTAGTGCACGATGACACAAATTGGCTCTCTGGAACTGCCTTTCATTACACAGGTTCCATACAGCGATGTCTAGCTATAATTATGTTTGTGCTTCGACAAAAGCACCTAGTCACTGAACTTAGTGTAGTGACGCCTTTAGAACTGCTCATATTTGCGCAGAACAAGCAAAAAGACGAATTAAAAGTCGTTCCTAAAATTACCAGCTACATTAATCACGCGTTCAATAGAAGTTTATCCATATTGAGTTGTCGACTTTTAAAGAGATTCGCTGACGTAAGTAGTAATTATTATAATTATTTTTTATGTAATTGTATCAGCCAACGAGCGTGCAGTTTACTTTGCAGTTTGTGGTGAACAAATACCCAAATACTATTGGAGTGCTATCCATCGAGTATGGTTGCATTTCTATTTATGAAGACATTGTGGAAACGAATATTTTTATGTACCTTATCGCGCCAATTGGTTACAGCAGCCTTATAATGATTTTTAAAGAACATAAATACTGTATCGGCAGTGTCGCTCGTAAAGTCAATAGCCACCTTAATAGGGCTTAACAACACGTGACACGATGGTCACGACGCTGGTTCTTGTATCGATAAATACTCTGTTCTAGTTCTAAGTAATAATTATAAAATACTAGCTGTGCTCCGCGCTTTCACCTGCTACTACATAAGAAATAAACACAAACAAACATAGTGTGATGTTAAAAGCCTATAGCCTTCTTCCATAAATATAGTCCATATATGGCTATAGCGATAAGCGAACACAAAAATATTTTTTTGTATTTGAAGCCATAGTTCCTGAGATTAGCGCATTTAACCAACCAAACTCTTCAGATTTATAATAGTATATACCCATAAATGTATAATATATAATGACTAGCTGAGCTCGCGGTTTCACCCGCTTTTAAAAGAAATTTCATTGGTGCTCCGCTCCTGTTGGTCTTAGCGTGATGATATATACGGCCTATAGCCTTCCTCGAGAAATGGGCTATCTAACACCGAAAGAATTTTTTAAATCTGACCAGTAGTTCCTGAGATTAGCGCGTTCAAACAAACAAACAAACAAACAAACTCTTCAGCATTATAATATTAGTATAGATATGATATAGTATAGATTTTACCGGACCGGATTTTATTCACAGGGTTTCCAAATGTCTTTATTCGCGTCATTGGACATGACAGCGTACCAAGTACGTGTACTGTTTTTGGATCGACTTCGCGACGAATACGAAACAACAGAGTTGAAAGTGGCTATACTAGAGTTCGTGGCTATGTGCATCGGCACGCAGCCAGGACTCACTGAAGCTTTCTTTATGTTGAATCATGAAAAGGCTAAAGCAGATGAGAAAAATAAGGAAGAAGCCCCAAAAGAAAACAAAACTGAAGGTGTTGGTACGCTGGAAGGAATATTGGGGTATATGGCTGATTATTTGGGAACTATTAAAGCTGTAAGTGATTTTTTTTTTGGGTTTTATATTTTATATATTTTTGACGTATTAATAAATCTAAATATTAAACTGATGTGCAATGTATTTCATAACAAGGGGTGATTTAGCCTATAGATATTTATAGTCTATATATATTATAGACTGGCTTACTTACCTACCTAAAATAGGTAGGATTTCATAGGTAACTTGTTAACCTTGAGGATTCAGTTTATAATACTGTTCAATAACAATACTGTAAAGACTACATTGAATAAAATATTTGATTTGATACCTTGTAGAGTTACATTATCCTATGAAATATTCCTAACAAAAAAAAACAAATGTTTTAGGACCCCAAGCTACTTCACAGCCCGTTACTGGCTAGTATCATGGCTCTATTCCACGCACTATGGAAGAACAACATGCAAATTTTGGTAAATAGACTACGAGAGAATTCTAAATTTTGGGAGCACATGACAAGTCCCCTCTTTGGTGAAATACAACCGGAACTTCGGACTTACGCTCAAATATTCAACGTTCTTGGCATTGAATTGTTTCTGTCAAGAGAAAAGACGGACTCAGAACTCAAAGAAATGTTGGAACAGTTTTTCAATATAAATAAAAAACATTTGGATAAATGGATCAATTACATTTTCTCATTCGAAGGTAGAGTCGATGGTGAGAACGTCTCCGACAAAGTCCCGGTGTGGCTAAGTTTGCTAACCTCCTGGAAAGACTTCACTACTATCTTTTGCAGATATTTACCAATTAGCTTGAATATAGCGCACAAATCTAAAATGGTCGCACCCTGTTTGTCAGCGTTGCTGGCCGAATTGGATGAACTCAAAGACGGCAGATTAGTCGTTATACTGGCCGAACTCTACGTTATAATGCTTTCCAATTGGAAGGACGATTGCTTTGATAATCGAAAGGTCAGTGCAAAGCAAATAGATAGTCTTCTAGCGAACACTGCGGTAGTGTACGAGTATTTACATCCACGAGCTATTAGATCGATTCTCTCTATAGGTACAGTGGCTATAAGCAGCTTGGATTATGAAATAAAAGCGAGCACAGTAACAGCTCAGAGTATCATTCGATCTGTTACTAATATCAACAGTTTGGAATTGGAAAAGTTACTCGATAATATCAGCAAAGATGCAAAAGTTGAAGTTAAACGGAATGGAAACGGACAAGAAGAAATACCTCCGATCGTCCTATCCCTCGCCATGCTTGAACAATGTTTGGACCTGTACGACACATTTTCAGGGTTATCCCAGTGGTTCCAATCAACTAAATTCATCAACAAATTGCTATGTTGCCTTCAAGCGTGTCTGCAAAATCGTCGCCATTATCACACATCATTAGCAACTTTGAGATGCTTGACAGCGTATGCGAGAGGTCCGTTTTCAAAGGATCTGCTAATGAGCGACGTAGATCAATTCCTCTGGTTGCAATTGTTGCCTCCAAAAATAGATACAAGCACTAATGGCTGTAATGACTTTTCTACGTGGAAGCCTCAAGAGTGGTGGCGTGTGTATGGTTATAGCTTAGATTTCATTTCTATGATGGTAATGAAGCACGGCCAGTTCTTTGCTAGTGATGCCATTACCTTCGTCGGAGTTCATCTAGACCATCTCGTGGAAGCTGTGATGATGCCACGGCAAGTCTACAATATTGACGCTCTGAATCTTTGTGCTTCTACTCTGAATCTGATCGTTCAGTTAGTAAAGTTTGAAGCTAGGTGGCGCATACAAAATATGAATTCCTTAATTGGTATAATGGTAAGTAGATTTTTTTCTACATGAATACAAACTAGCTTCGTCCACATAGCACAAGCTTTTAATTTTTTGTTGCATTCAGGTTTAAAAGAATGTACATCTACAACTGTGTGGCCTGAAGTCCATGAATATCCAGATTCTCTTTTATTTATGCACAAATTTAAAACAAATTTGGAATTAATTCAAAATCACATTTATTTATTTCTGTATATTCTAAGTCATATTTGCACACGTTACATACGCGTTTATCACAAAAACTAATACTTTACAGCGTAGCATAAGTGCATGCTTGTACCAATGCGTTACGTTTATGTTGCGCTCGCGCCGTTCCTCCGACTCCATGATCCAGTCGAGTGATGAAACAATAGTTCAAACGCCCTCTCTTTTGCACAGGTGAGCATCTATTAAAACCTGCCATGAAATCGGCATATTATTTATAAAAAGTACCATCAATATTGTATAACGGGATTATATTTTTCAGAATACTAGAAGTACTTCATATGGCTACTCTGTGCCTTTTGTTCTTTAGTCCGGATTTACTATCTTTGTTGGCCGACCCTAGTTTGGACTTAGAGCGCTGGCAACCTTTGGTGGAGTTGCATTTCGGAGCACCTAAAATATCTTACGAGCCGTATCCGCAATTAACATTTGGGACACTACTTACGGCGATATGCTTGTTGACACGATCACTGAATCATGTAAGTTGTTCAGTAAGACATAAAAGTTTAGTATGTTAATTTAGCTTTGTGAATAGGGTAGGCATAGGTGTGTTCTCTGTTTGGTTTGTATCTCTATAAATAAATTATACAAAGTATAATATCGCTGCTTTGAATGAAAATCTGCGCAATTCCAAATTCATTATTTTTTTAGTTACATTTACAGTTTATCCTTATTATTCTTATTATCCTTATTAATTTAGATTTGAAAATTCGTGTTCGAAGATGTCGCATCTACTGGATGTTCTATTGTATCCATTATAATATATCGTCGTTTAAGTTCTAGCACCGCGTAAGTCATTTATTGGCGGCAATAAAAGTTTGAAAATCATCGTCTTTAGAATCGAAATACGCGTCGTTTTGTCCAAATGGAATCAAGGTACGACACAATAATACCTTTAAATTATGGAAAATTAAAAGTACACAATCGAACTTTAGTTGCGTCTATGTAAAATTAATCGGTTTTTGTCTCTCCAAAAAAAAAATCCAAAAATGACTTACGCGGTGCTAGAACTTAAGCGACGATATTTGAAAACGATTTATTCATTCATTCCGCTCGCAGGCATACCACTCGGAGGAGGGCAGCGGGTCGCGGTCGCCGCGCGGCGGGCGGCGGCGCGCGTGCTCGTGCGGTAGCCCGGGCGGGCCGGGCACGCCGGGCACTCCGGGCACATCGGGCGGGCTCGGCGGAGAGCCGCGCCGCGCCGCCCGCTCCGAGTCGCTGGCCAGCATGTCGTCCGCCACCAGCGCGCTGCCCGCGCCCAACGAGCGTCTCGTGGCCGGCGCGCTCGAGGCCACCGTCACGCTGCTCGCCTCGCAGGTACTAATTTTGTTGTACTTCAGACCGAACATTATCTTACTCTGTGCTTGATACGCTTTATAAAAAAATACTACTGCTGCTATGGTAACTTTGTATTTATTATCGTAATTTCTTTTTACAGGCACTTTTGGCAGTCCGAGACCCGAGTGTGCCGACTCGTCACAAGCAACTTGTGCGTCGGGAGCTCGCATCCGAATTAACGGTCTTTCACGATTTCGTACGCAAGCGAATTTTATGCGCTGCGCACAATCGTCCACACCTCATTCGAAATAAGTTGGGCGCTTGGCCGTTGACCCCCGACGAGGAGGAAACGAAAAGGATCGAGGAGGCCCGAAGAGAAAGGAACCCGAATCTCTCGATTGAGGACGACCAAGCGTTACCACCGCCCCCGCCACCGAAACGTGCTTCGCACGATTCCATGCGTGAATACATTCTTCGCAAGCATTACTTGGACAAATGTGCTCAAACACCCACGAAAGAACCACCATCCCCGGTATCCCACTCTACGCCGACGTCAGATAAGAAAAAAGATACGTCCAGAAGCTCCAAGCGAGTTTCTTGGGCAGAAACTACAAGAGACAGTGACGAAAGTTTAGATATTTCTTTACAGGAAATAGAACCTGCATATTCAAATCTAACTGATGTGCAAATTAACAATGATGAAGATTACTTCCATTTTATGTCAGTTGTGTTTCTTTTTATTTGTCAAACTGAATTATAATTAGTTCTATAAGTGTAATGTTTCCTTTTCAGCATTTGTATTGAATATTTAAATAAAATCTTTCAATGCTTTACACATTTTATTTTCATACATCTTTAATCAGGAAGATCAATTTTTTATACACTAGCTCTCGTTGGGAGTAAGAGGTTATTTTTCGAATTAAACATACAATGTAATATTAAATTATTGACCTTTATGAAGTAGTTCTGTTGAAGTTTATGCTGCCTTGCAAGAATAATAACACAAACCAAGACACCAATTTTACAGGAGAGCCAGGTAAAAATTAACAATAGTTTTTGTTTTTACCTTTTAATGAATTAGTAAAAATAATAAAAATTCAAAATCCACTAAATACACTTAAATGGACTTAGAGCACTAAGTTTTCAATTCTAAAATAATATAATAAGGATAAAACTATATCTTTAACTTAAAATTAATGAACTTTAAATTGTGTGGTTATTCGTGCAAAGCATAGCGATATGTAGAGATAATGAATCCTTTCTCGCATATGCTTTTTAGAAAACAAATCGCGACCCAACAATTCGCCATGAAAATATAATACCGGATCACCGGATACCGGAGTTATCTGTATACATCTATTCATTATCGATAATTGGCGACAGAGGAGTTACTATTTAATGCTACGTTCCGCAGTCGGTCGTAGTCATTATTACTGTTATAATTGTATAAGTAGGTGGTAGAATTAATGTAGTTCGACTGGGGAGTTACCATCGCCACACATTTCTAGCGTGAAGCAATTTTTGCGTTTAGTTGGAAGGGTGTGTTTGCCGGTTCACTTATGTTTAGAGCGACCATCTTCGTCCTCATGTTCTAGATGAAGTTGCTCACAGATGTCCATGGGCGGCAATAACCACGTTTCTTATAAAAAAAGAGTAAATATTTTTAGGACATTTCTAACATTCTTTAGGTCAGTTAAAAATTCAAAATAAACAAATTCACAATGTTCTTTTGCTGCAAATAACCGGGCCATGGCATAATAATATTTGCCGAACACTGACTAAGAAGAGTAATCACAAATAATATCATTAATACTCCGTTTTACTAAACTAATAATAATTGAATGAAAATATTATTTGACCGCAGAGAACTTACTCATAATCGGGGGAAGTTGTATTCTGAATTTCTGATTTCTGGTTAAATTATGGCGGGAATGTAGAGGAATATTCCTTTTGATATGTTTTTTATATACATACTTAACGACTATGAATTTCACAGTACGAAGTCGTTTACTTGACACCATGAAATTAAATAAGTAAATAAGAATTTTACTTTAATTTATTAGTTTATTTTTTATTATCTCATAATTATGCCTAAAAACTTCTAAATTGTAAATTTTAAATACTATATTTTATGAGAAAGACGGAAGAAAACTCGATTCAATTAATATGTGACCATTATTTCGTTAACGATACAATCGCAAAAGATTGAATTGTGTGCGGCTCTCACAACGATTAACGTGTATAGTCAACATAAATATAATGTATAATATGGTAACATTGCACTAGCAACATTTTTAACATGGCCGCATGTTGAACGAAACGATTTTCTTTACTGTTTGCCAAAATAAAGAATACTGGCGAGATTTATAAGCGGATGTATGTCGATCGCGTAGCCGGAGTACTGAATAATTTGTAAGACAAATTACGGTAAGGCAGAATTTGGATGTGGCAGGAATGTTTTTGGGTTTCAGTGTAGCGGTGTTTTTACGTCGATTGATGTCGTTATTTTGTTTGTGATGAAGGCTGCGATCGCAAAGATGATGCATCACCCGAACATGCATCATCAGCCGATGTCGGGCCACCCGCCGCAGCACCTGCCGGGCCATCAGGCGATGCCCGCGCACCACCAAATGCCGCCCCATCAGATGCACAGAGAGAACAGGCACGTAACACTAACTAGGTAACGATCTGCTTTTTATTATTCATTTATTTGCTGTTACTAGACTGTTTTACTCATTCGTTTTAATGATTTGGGACAATTACGCCAATACACGTCACATATCATTGTTTTTAAAATTTGCTATGTTTATTTATTTCGCGGTAATAAAATAAACTTATAAAACTAATAGTTTTTGCTTATATAAAACAGTTAATGCAACTTATCTATTCTTCTGTAATCTAAATATAACGCTTTAGCCTTCATTTTATGGATGTTAACTGTAAATATAGTAATAAAGTTTGTAATAATATATATATTCATTCATTTGTAATTTTGGTTTTAGGTTATTTTATTTGTAAAATCACTTATTAGTTTGTCCTATTTACATGAAGAACATACGTTTTGCCCGCAATTTGAGTCTAGTCTAATATCAATTCAATAAAAATGTCCCAATTGGAGTGTGACCTAAATGCCATTCAAATAGCTATCTACTATAATGCAACAGTCATCACAAATCTTTATTATTGTTTTAATTTTAATAATATTTAAAATGAACTGAAAGCTCACCAAAATAACAAAACAAAGTAAAAGGTCTAGCTGATATTTACACTATTTCAGCTTGCCCAGAGAGTGTCACACACTTGCGCATCAAAGTCAATTTGATATTCATAATTTACAACAAAGCAAAAGATTTTCAAATAAAATCCCAATTCCTGCTTTCATGCAATATTTTATATCGTTGTTCTTATGTAAATGCAAAAATAATAAAAAAAAGAGTGTTAAAATAAGTCACAATAAGAAAAAAAGCCTTCAAGTCTTTTAATAATAATGCTAACAAAGATAATAATTATTATTGAATTAAAATACTATTCACTTGTCCAAAGTGTTTT
>MOOZ01001074.1:288482-298754 GCA_002930495.1 Cecropterus lyciades
ATAATTAAGTATGGTTTTACTCTTGAGAGAATTGCAAGGCAGTCCTAGGAACATTCACAGGGTAATTGCTTTATTTGACGGTCATGCAAAATCTGAATGACCGATTTTCTTATGATTAACATTGTATCATATTGTATAAGTGGGCTGACATCAATATAATTTTTTAGGCTATATCATAACTAAAATAGTTTAATATTAGTAATTTTCCACACTACCGCATTCTGAAGATCCTGGAATGAGATGATTTATTTAGATAAATATTTATTCTACTTCAGGTCTGGAAACATTCTTTACCATATTGTTCCAGTTCAGACTAATGGAGTTTGCAACTGTAATAACACTTGGAACAATAATTTGTGGCGTGGTTGTCTTATATTTTCAGTAGACAAATGCTTAGATCATTTTTATCGATTTACTTGTGGATACTAGAGGTATAGATTTTGGCCCAAAGTATAGCAACCAACCCGCTTCAAAATCAGAAGGTTACTGCAGAAATTTCTCCGAACTGCTCATGACAAATCAAATAAGTTGTTCCCAATCTTATACCTCTAGTTTATTTAACTAGACATTACTGATGCGCAAACGCCACTGCTATATGCGACTTTTTATGGCTATAAATGTTGCCTGCATCATTGCCTGAGACACATTCTCACAGGCATTGTAAGCAGTTCACGATGTAAGGCTTCGCCAGTACTCATCCCAGCTTCGATACGGATTCGTAAAGGTATGACAGGCGCCTTCAGTGAATGGTCTGTATGTCAATCGCGGCTGCGTGTAATGCCTATGTTGTAGTTGCAAATATGCTTAAGCCCTTAAAAGCTTAAATAAATTACAAATAAGCAATCTTTCGGTAAAATTATTCCAAAAAATATCTCTATATACTATATATTTTCAAAAAGGGCTCAAGACAGTAAACAGTACATAACATTTGGATACTACAGCTATTATAGTTTACCAGAGACATTTCTTGGCAGTGATCATAGCCCGTGAGGAATAAAAAAAAACATAACCATTAAAGATCAACATGGGCATTAAACGAGGTCTGTGCTACTAGAGCGAGCATATAATACTTATATCAGAGATTGATGTTTCACAACCATCTATTATTAATTATCAGTTAATTAAACCATCAATTATTACAATGGTACATACAGTAGAGGTAGAGTAGAGTACTTTATTGACAAAATGGGATGACTATTGTTTTCCTTTTTGACTGTATTATCTTACGATGTTACACTTATAATGATACAATGTCATCGCTTATTTGTGTACCTTCTATATGTATATGACTGAAGTACATTGATGACAATACACAGTATCTTGTCTGGCCATAAGTTCAGTTACAAATGTAAACGCGTTTTTTTACGCAATTAAATAATCTTACATTTATATATTTACTAAAGTGGCCATCTTTGACTTTGTCAGAAGTCTTTAATCAGTCGCAATGTTTTTATGGGGAATTTAGCCTCTATTCGCTTTATAGATTTCTCGAAAGAATAGATATTGACGTACCGTTTGGAGCAGACTATGTCTAAAATTGACTTTGATTAGTAGTCCTAAGGTGTTCAGACTGGGGCTAGACAATAGTCAGTCTTCAGTGCTTTGAAAGTCAGCAAAGCTAGCAAAAGCCTGTTTTGGGTAGTTCTTGTCTTGTGATCGTGTGCAGTCAGTCATGCAGAGAAATAATTCGTAGTTTGTAACACAGTAAAGTTAATCCAAATTTTAAATCCATAAAACAGTTACAATCTGAAGCTTTTAAATTGTATCATTATTTATGGCAAGACTACTAGAACATCTGATATTCCCTAAGAAGGATTTGGTGTTTGTCGATGCCGCCTACCGTCGATATGGTAAACATTTAACAATAGGCAACGTGTCTGAAGCACTTGGTGTATTGATATAGCTCAAATAGATACGAATATGTGAGGATACTATGGAGTTTTAAATCTAATCAAAAAATAATACGTTTTACCCTAATTTGATTATGATAATTAATATGATTGTTTCCTGTTCGGTAGGTCTTTGCGTAAAAACAATACAGATGGCGTTGGCGAATTCAAAGTTAAGCTCTAAGTTTGGTCAGTCTCATTTATGTTACTAATCGTTGAATATAATATATACAATATGTGTCGTATATCATATTATTGTGGATGTTTTTTTTTTATGATATTATTATGAATTCATATATATATAGTTTTAAGTGGTTACTACAGCAATCATTTTCATATTAAAATATGTTCGATGTTAACTTATTTCACTTTTCTGGTTATAATATATTAAGATCAGAACACAGAAGTGTAATAAATGATAGTTGTGATAATTCCACCAATTCTTTCTGTCATCAGAGACACTTGGTTTATTTGATTTTCGTTATTTTGTTTTATCCTCAGTTAAAAGTTATCATATTGGATATTGTGTGTAGTTTCGTATGTACTCGTAGTTAAAAGGCTACAGCTGCATATGCATCCTGCACTCTATTTATCCAAATGTAAAAGCTACACTCGCTTGTAGATAGTCTTATATAGGCTCAATGTACCTTCGCAGTGCGGCATGTACCCAATATATTACAGCTGCTACCGTCTATTACTGTCAATCCTTCTCACTTCTCGCTCCGCGCGCAGTTTTACGACTTTGGATGCATCCGATACCGAAATCTCGCCGATATCACTGGTTTATCGATTTATCGGAATCAGCTATATTAGTTTGCCGATACATCGATATATTTGAATTTCCGCACTTTAACATTTCATTGTGTAAACTCGCCTTATAATAATAGAACTATAAACAATACTAATCTTTTGTAACTTATAATCTTTAAAACATAATTGATAATTTGTTAAATTACAATTTCCGTCCGTTAATTAACATTCTAAAAATATATTATAGACTGTAACTACTGTCATTTGCTTTTATATTTTCTATTCCACCACACCTTTACAAGTCGCTTGGATATTGGTATCGTCAATATCGTCTTATACGTATCGGCGTCAGTGCGTATCGAAGCATCCCATACACGCAGTTACTAGTCTAACGTGCATCCAACTTTAGCAGTGACAGCAGCGCCGCCGGCGATCGTGAGCGCGTCGGGCGGCGGTCCGCTGGCGAGCGATGCGAAGGAGGAACCGCTGGAGGGGGCGGGCGCGGCAGGGGCGGAGCCCCGCGGGGAGGAGGACGCGGGCGGGGGCGCCGCCGCAGACGACGCGCGCCCGCTGCCCGCGCCGGCCAACAGTAAAGAGAAGACACCCATGTGCCTGGTCAATGAACTGGCCAGGTACAATAAGGTAATATGATATGCTTACTCGTACTAGTGTATGTTTCTATCTATATATTTTTTTATTTGTTTTAAACCGTTATATTGCGCATAATATCATTTATTACGCTTTTTTGCATAAGTTAATACATTGTGAAGGAATTTGGCGCACAAATAATAAGTATTATAAATAATGATAAAAAGAATCTAATATAAAGAGTAATGAATATAAGGTGAAATACAATGCATAAAGTGAACTATACAATGAAAATATTTTTGTATGTTGCAGATTAAGCATCAATATCGCCTTACATCAGAGACGGGACCCGCGCATAAAAAAGTATTCACAGTAACACTCCGATTGGGTGATACTGAAGAATATACTGCTGAGGTAAGAATACATTTATTTGATAATATGAAATAATTTTATGAATTATTGATGTGAAATGATAGTCTATATTACTAACGAGTAACTCTATAATAAAATATGTTCATACATTCAATAATTCTGACTCTATCTTACTAATTTCAATGAAATTCTGTGAGTTCTGCTTGACTAATTGACAGTAAAATTTTAGGAACATATATTTGTGAAAGGTTTTTCAATTAAGCTATAAATCAACGGCTGAATTGCATGTCTCGGGATTTTTAATTGAAATAACAAACGAGCATGCAATTTACCTGACGATAACTTATGACTGCAGCTCTTGTGAAATTAATTCTAGATTACAGGTTCTGTCTCAGGCTTGACCAACCTCATGTTTGTGCGTTCTATGGACTAAGATGATTGCTTCATATTAGGTATATCAGCTAGCCTCTATTTAATAAGATAATTAGATAGTTTTAGATATGAGTAGTCTCAATGTAGTCGGTATTTAATAAGACACGTGTCCCAAATTAAAGCATCTTTGATTTCGAACCCGATACCTCAACACAAGAAGGGTTTAACGCTAGAAATGGGTATAGCGGTTGATCTTCCCAATCGTACCATACTGGTCCAACCATCTTCCAAGTGTACGACACGACAGTTTTAATGGCGAATGTCTGTCAGGGTTCGTCGATAAAGCGCGCGCAGCACGCGGCGGCGGCGGCGGCGCTGGNNGCCCGCCCTACCGCCTGCCGCTGCTGCCGCCCTACCCGCCGCACGCGCCGCACCCCGCGCACCCGCCGCATCCGCCGCACCCGCGCATCGTCGACTCCGGACCGCCGCTACTCTACAGGTTAGCGATAACACTCTTTTTACAAAATCATATATATGTACGAAAAATAAATTTCGAATACGTATAATTATCTAACATCAAAAGAAGATATGAACAACAAAAAACAATGTTCCTTTAAAAAAATATTCTATTCTATCTAATTATATACCAAGTAAATGTGTGATTTCATAATTCATTTAAATCGGCAACAAAATATCCAAAACGTATGGACTTGTGATTGATATATGTAAATGTAAACCTTGCTTGCTTCTTGTTACGTAGTAACATCATTATAGCACTAATTGTATCTATTTATATACAGCAATGATTTATATACCATCAACCCATAATTGTTCCACTGCTGGACATGGATTTTCTCTCAGA
Source organism: Cecropterus lyciades (assembly GCA_002930495.1). Lineage (NCBI taxonomy): Eukaryota > Metazoa > Arthropoda > Insecta > Lepidoptera > Hesperiidae > Cecropterus > Cecropterus lyciades. Next base: position 293,316 of record MOOZ01001074.1, read on the forward strand.
TTGAGAGAGTTTCAGGCTATAGTCTACTGCGCTGGCCAAGAGTGAATTAGTAGACTTCACACACCTTTGAGAACACTTTAAAGAACTCTCGTGTAAGTTTCCTCACGATTTCGACTTAAAGATTTTCAACTATTCGGCTATCACTGCTCAATGATGTATATAGCTACGACATAAATAAGAATATACATTATAACTTGGAGAATATTTAATCTATATTTACTATATAATTCATAATTCTACACAGTACTATAACCGTGTTGCAGAGTCCGCGTGACGGTGGGCGGGCGGTCGTGGGTGGGCGAAGGCTCGACGCCGCAGGCGGCGCGGCACGACGCGGCGGCGCGAGCGCTCGTGGAGCTGCGCCCGCCGCCCGACGCGCCCGCGCTGCAGGACGCGCGCGTCACCGACAGCGACAACAGTGAGTACAGACACACCTTAGTAAATAGCCGTCACGGGACGCCGGGCAGATGTGATATGGTTTCATACAAGTCATCGTCAACCCATTATTGTCCCACTGCTGAGTTACGGGTCTTCTCTCAGAATGAGGGAGTTTTAGGCCATAGTCCATCGAGCTGGCTAAATGCGAATTGTTAGACGTCACACATCTTTGAGACCTTTTTTGTTTGAGAACTTAGGTGTGCAGGTTTCCTCATGGTGTTTTCTTCACCGTAAATCAGTGATAATCAATTTCTAATTCGCACATAATTTTAGAAAAATCAGTGGTCAGCGCCTGGGATTTGAACCTCGGTTGAGAGACCCAGTTTTAACCATTAGGCTATCACAAGTAATATAATTAAAAGACAAGGTTGCGACAGGAACTAAATATATAGCTTAATTAAAAAAAAACGCCATCTACGAACAGTACCCTGCACTAAATCGAAATGACATCGCAGCCCGCTTAGTTTTGTTCAATACTTAATAGTTCCGATATGTATAACAGATGACGCTAAAATCAATAAGCGTTATCGCCACGCGAACAATCAAGTTTAAGTGCGCCTATATATGTTTCACATCAAAAATCCACACACGCACACATGCGTACACATTTGATATTCAGACCTCTAGTGTGGTCTAATTTTATAGGTCAGTAGTCTGTAGACATATATAATCTTGATATAATCTTTACGCTATAATAACGATACGTCATTTCCGATGATTTATTAAAAATATAGGTAGACAATAAACTATAATTGATTATTAAAAAATATTTCAGGTGAAGGCAACAATGATTTATTAAACTCTGAAGTAAAATCTCCGGTTTCACTAGTGCATGAGTTAGCTTTGAAGCGCAACCTATCCGTACACTTCACAGTCAAGTCTGAACGCGGACCTCCACATATGCGGGTAAGTCGAAGTTACCTTTGTTTTATCGTTGCAAGATAGAGTTATGATTATAAATTTTTGTGTGTTATGCAGTATAGTTAAAAGAGTATTTGATTTGTATGATGGTCGTACCTTTCGTGGTTCAATTGCGGTGACATTACTACTGGATCTATTTCTGTTTACCAATGTCAAAGATTATTGTCCTGACCTGATCTTATCTTTAAGTAGACCAGTTACAGAAAAAACTTAAAACATCACATCAGTATGCAAAATTGATATAAATAGGTACATGATTTGCATCTGACATTTCACGGCTTTAGGAAAAGTAATGCCTCTGTAGCTGATCTGAAAGTAATACTTATATCTTATCTGGACCTTAGATTTACTACAGATTTGTAGTGAACGGCATGATGCTTATTTGCTAAAGTTTTGCAATATAATTAATGTAAAAGTGAGAGCTAATTCACAAATAATTTTCAAACCAATTAGCTGGAGATAAACAGCATTGTTACCAATTTGGAAAAAACCTATTGGTACATGTATGATCATATTGGTTTTTGTCACCGTTTCCTATTGCTTTTTTTAATATATCGTATTAAGGGATTTTTTTTAATTATGCTGCGATTACCTTACCCAGGTGTTCGTGACGGCGTGCACGGTGGGCGAGATGGAGACTGAGGGGCAGGGCAATGGCAAGAAGGTGTCGAAGCGACGCGCGGCGGAGCGCATGCTGGACGAGATGCGGCGCCGCTGGCCGCCCGCGGCGCTGCGCGCGCGCCCGCCCGCCGACCGTCGCCGCGCGCACCAGCCCAAGAAGAAGCCGCGCAACTTGATTAAGGTTGGTGTCTGACGTGCGCTGTAGGCCGCATTCTATATGTGTTACGGTGGTTTTTGATGTTAACGATTGACGTAAATCTACGCCGCGGCGCTGCGCGCGCGTTCCTCCACGAACCGCCGCCGTGCGTACTAGCTTGAAGTAGCCGCGCAACTTGATCATAGTGGGTTGTGGAAGATGGTAGTGCAGTCAACAGCAAACTTGATCAAGGTGGTGGGTGGTGATTAAGTATGATTACTTCTGGTAATCAATAGATTTATGGACGGATAACGGATGAGCATGTACTGTAGTGGACCTTTTGAGATTCAGTCGATCGCAACATCGGAAGTCAGCATTACATATACTAGATATGAACCATATTCTGACACACAAATATATAAATGTGTGTGTATTTATATACGTATTTAGGCCATGTGTTATCGGTTTTAAATAGCAACACTCTCTTGTCGTGGATGTCATGTAGATGTAAGAGGGGACTAAACAACGTTAATCCAGAAGATGGGCAGCAGAATCTCCCTGTGTAATGTTAACACCTACTGCAGTACAACCACCAACACGCATGCCAGGTGCGGTGACTTTTGGCAAAAAGACCCCAGTAGGGTTAGGTGTATGGCCAGCAGTGGACTTCGAAGGGCTGAAGAATGTATATATATATATTTTTTTTAAAATAATTTGTCAATAATGTCAAGCCTAAAGTACTACGCTGCGAGTTGATTTTTTCCGCCCTATGAATCTTCCAATCGTCATATATTTTACCTATTTACACCATTCCGATCCCAAAGACTGTAACCTAACATCACGATGATATATTATTTTGAAGTAGAAAAAAAATGCAATTTCCATAAAATGCTAAATTCATTGTGGTATCTCTCGTATCGTGTTACAGGAGGGCGGCGCGGAGAGCCCCGGGCCGGCGGCGGCGGGCGGCGCGGCGGACAACCCCATCTCGCGGCTGGCCGTGGCGCGCCACGCAGCGCGCGCGCGCTCGCCGCAGTACCGCGTGCTGGAGGAGCGCGGCGCCGCGCGTCGCCGCGAGTTCCTCGTGCAGTGCGACGCGCCGCCGCACTCCGCCACGGGGCTCGGGCCCAACAAGAAGACGGCCAAGCGACGCGCTGCGCACAGTACGTGATAGTCCGATGTTTTCCAATTATTAAATGTAAAGCTTACCCATTACCCATCACTTTATATGGCAATAATACACTAGATGAGACGCGTCGTCGCACTCCGCCACAGGGCTCGGGTTCAACGAGAAGACTGCTAAGCGACGCTCTGCGCACAATACGTAGTAGTCCGATGTTTTTGAGTAATTAAATGTAAAGCTTAAAACCGATTAAATCGCTTCATACGGCAATAATCACATCTATTACTGCTACATTTAATAAAATGCAGCCAGCTGACGCAACCTTTGAAAGTACTCCAATCTTATTTGAGATACATTACATGGCTGAAATATAAAAAAGCGATGCGGGATGGTATTGTTAACGCGACGCACCCCTTTGCATGGAGCATTACGACGAAAAGTTATGCATGCTACTACAATAAGGTGATTTATAAACAAATTTCAGACTGTGCGTTACACATCGTGAATAATAAAATTGCGACGGGCGTGGACGTTAAATCCAACTTTATCGCCCCTTTTGTGAACAAAAGTGAACATTTGTACATCAAATGTACGCTATAATTGTATACTACATGAATTTCTTAATAATATAGTTATAGTAAGACATTTACTTAAGTTTATTTTTTCAATAAAATATATTTTCTTATAAAAATTACATGCTAACAATAACTATTGTTAAATCGGTTCTAATGTCATGATAATAGTACATAATTATAATAAACCTTAACTCAAGACGAGTATCATAAAATCAAATAGCTAAGGAGTATGCTGCAGTTTAAATCGTGACCAAAGAATTCTTTGTTATTTTATATCTGAAATAAATCTAGAGATATATCATTGTCATAATATGGGTATTGGAGAATATCACCTTATGCTTACAGATGTTCTCTTAGCAATGGAAATGAGTGCCACCGACGGGTCGCCAGCGACGGTAACGAGCAACGGCGACACTACAAGCAGTAATGGCGATACGAATAAAAACAGTGCCGATATCAAACGAAAGGTAAACAATATCGTTCCAAATAATTTTATCAGAAACTACCAAACTGATAGCGAGTTCAAAGTAAAATGTAACCTTTTCTAATTGCTATAATATTAAAATAGTTTTAGAATTATATTGTGAAAAAGATTAGATTAAGAAAAATGTTTAAATTCACTAAATCCTCATCAATAAACAGTGCAAACTAGTCTCAAGTAAGTCTCAAGAAGAATATATTTGAAAGTGAGCATACCGGCTCACTTTCAAATGAGAAGACAATCTTAGTCCTCAAAAGTGGCAACGTAGTTGCAATTGACCTCAGATAAAACCCTATTCTGTATAAAGTTGCTTATAGATTTCCGTCGGTAGCCATGACCACTTACCATGAGACCGCATGTTAGTTTCCTACTTTAAGGTTATTAAATAAAAAAAAATATAGCAAAACAAAAACAGCCAAAATCAATTTGGTGCAAATGTGTTTACAAGGCCCATACTAATTTCATGGATCACTGATTTACAGTTTTTTCGTACAAAATTTTCAGGAAAACGAAACTGGAGGCGCGAGCAACGACATAAGGCAGCCTGTACCCGGAGTGCTCGTGATGGATTACCATCAACGCTCTGGCCAGCCCGCACCACCAAATGGTAAGTACGCACGCATAAGAAGTATTTTCGAACTATCACGGATATATGTATACGAAGGTGGGCTTGTACACCTATTTGATGCACTGAAAATATTAAGACTGTGAATCTATTTGCATAAGTCGTTTTTTATGTCTGGTCTTAGTGTGACTACTTAGCGGCCGTATTGTGCTTTATTCTGCAGCTGTAGGGGCATTGTAGGGTTTGGTGCGGTTTGTAAATTAATTGTTTTGTAAACATTTACTTGAAAAGTTAATGAACACGAATAGCTGCTTAGTGCAGAATTAGTAATACGATTGAAATAACACATAATGCAACATAATAATAATTTTGATTGGATAAAGGAAAATGTGTGTGTCATGGTTGAAAGATGCAATATAATTCTCGCTTACGAACTTAAAGTCAATCTCGCTTACGAACGATTCATAGGCAGCAAGCTATAGGTCGCGTCACGTAAAAAGAACGCTGGCGGTCAAGCTGCGCATTAGGCGATTTATCGGTCTATTTGGTGGAATGGGGTGAGGCGCGGGGCGGGCGGCT
>MOOZ01001074.1:299341-316097 GCA_002930495.1 Cecropterus lyciades
GTTACTTGTTTATCTATTTTTATAGTGTAAAAAATAGTAAACAAGTGTGCAGTCGGCGTCTGGTGGTAGATGCTTATGTGCACCTGTAATATAAATGAGATAGCAATGTAGTCTTATCTTAGGTTTGCTGTAGTTTCGTGAGATAGATGGAATGCCTCCTATAAGTGTTTCTCCCTTGTCAGTTTACAAACCAGAACACAGCAACTCTTAAATGGTTCTTATATTCATATAATAGGTTAACATTTCATATTGTGCATATTGTCTAAACTAAATATGAATTTACGTTTCGTGTATTCGCTTTTTTCATAATATAGAAGTAGCAAACGAGTATCCAGCCCATCTGATGGTAATTGACTACTGCCGCCCATGGACGTCTGTAATCAACCCTAAGATATATATAAGATCATAATTTCCCCTTAGGTTAGCCACAGATGCATTACTACCCCTGAGAACTAAGATGGAATGCCTCTGATACGTATGTTTCCCTTACAACACCCTTCAGACACAGCAGCACATAACACTGCTATTATTAGGCACAAATAGGTGTGGCGGTGGTGCTTCCGCAGTCGAACCGCAAAGAGTCCTACCGCCTTCATATTCGCTTGCCCGTAAATAAGTGTATATGCGTGTCCGCAGCGCAACCACGGCGAGTACCTGTCGCTGGTGTCGCTGTCGACAGAGCCGCCGGTGATGTGCCACGGCGGCGGCGCGTCCACGGCGCAGTCGCACGAGCAGTGCGCGCGCGCGGCGCTGCGGGCGCTCGCGCTCATGGGGCTCGACGCGCCCACCACGGGGTGAGTGTGTGCAGCCGGCCTGTGTCGTCGTGCCGGAGCCGGAATAATAGTTATTGCGTCGGTTTGGCGCACCACATAAACAACTGACACGTACAGACTTACTTGTCTAGAAGAATGAACACAGTACGCGAGCATGTTCGGTACCCATCATTTGTAACGTTACTGTTGACGTTATTTGACGATTTTTCTGACCATTCCTTTGCAATGAAACAATTGCTGCAGAATGTAACCAAACTGATTGGGTGACCTCAAAAGTTTGAGTGTATTCGGACACGCGCGCTTGATCTTGATCCAAACACATGTTTACGCGCAAGCATGGAAAGGAAAGTTACGCGCAAGTGCAACGCAAGAGCAGCGCATAATCAGAAGACATTTACGCATCCTATCATAACTACAAAAATGTTATTTGTTTCAGAATCGGTATAAGTACGTTACCGGGCCCGGGCGCGAAGCCCAACATCATCACCAACGGCATCTCCGAGTGAGGTGCCTTCATCGCTCACCTCTCATCACACGATCATGCTTATCATAGTTTCTACTATCTACGTGTGTGTTGTTTTTTTTTTTTTGCAATATTAGACGTGAATATTTCACAGCGCGAAATTACTTGTTCGGGGACGATCTTTTGTTAGTAATTGTGAAGAAATCACTATTTCAAGCTATGACTTATTCACAGAAGTTTATTTGATCTCGTGTTTTGCATCTTTAGTTCTTTTGTTTCCTTTATTTCCTAAACATTTCAATTATTTTAAAAGTTCGAATTTATGTTATATTTTTTGTTATATACCAAGATCTGTATGATTTTATGTTCTTTTAGTACAAGATTCATTCAACCTGGGATTTTTGTATGTACTTACATAAGATTAATATTGTTTTATGTTTTAATATATCTGTTAAATTATAACAGAATAGTTTAAAGTAGATGATTTGCAACTGTAATATGTAATAACCTGTCAACGTGTTAACAATAATAGATGAATAACACAATGTAGGCGGAGTCTTAATATCAGGTAACTGAATCGAGTTTTAGCACTCGGAATCGTGCGAATGATTGAAGATCATACATGAAGTTGTATAATATACAAGTCGCACAAATTCAATCAGGTTTTAAAGCCGTAACCGTCGTTTCGTAAGCAATTATTTGTTGGTTACGTTGTAAACGAACATTCTGACAAGCAAAGAATTGAATCACCGAATAGAAGTCTCATCTTAAAATATGAGAAGCCTAGTATTTATTAAACCGTTAGTGATCCCTTTTTGATAAAGCGAGCGGATAGGCTAAACTTGAAACTAGATTCAGATACCTGATGTTGCTCTCCCCTAATGTGTCCTCTTATGTTCAGTAAACTATGAAAAGTTTCTAATTATTTTATATAATGATCATTTAATCTGCATTCTTATCTTTTTTTATTATTGGTCATATGTATTTATTTACAGAAGAGTGCTTTTATTATTTTCAAATTCTGAATTAAGTGCGAATGAATTTATTTTATCGCACTTGTTTTGTAATGAAATGAAAAATACCACAAGAGTGGTATGTTATATTTTACGATAGATACCTCTATCAGAGTAGCAAAATGTATTGATAAAGTTGCCCAAAATAAAGGTTAATTTATTATATAAATATAAATATTGACAAAACATGTCACAATGTCATTTATCGTGTGAGTGCACGTCCATCGCAAATATGTTCAAACTATGGGTTGAAGTAGATTATAAAGATTCACAACATAGATTACTAATGATAAAAATTGGTTGAAACTATTTCATAGAAATCTATTAGATAGTAATTGGATGTTAAATGTCGATGAACCATTGTAATGTAACGATTATTGTTACGAAACTGAGGCTGTGAAGCCAAACCAAAACAGTTTCTTGGGCGTCGGCAGCGCCGTGACCACCGATGCAAAAAACGAGGGCCACATGCAATGATTTTAAAATTAATTTAGTAGCGAGTTACTTTTTTTTGATTGAATTGAAACGTTTATAAAGTTGTTGCGTAAAGTGAAGCCGCACATCGGTGGGTCGCCTGCCGGCCCGACGAACGCTAAAGTTACATCATGCGGCCATGGTGTCACCTTAGTTTAGCTTATCAGTAGTAATCGCCGTAGTCCTCGACTAGCCGTAACGTCACACCGCCAGCAGTCGCCAGTATTCGCGCTACGTCTCCGGAACCAGTTTAGTGGAACGGGGAGTGCGGCGATTTCATAGTGTGGCCTCGATTTTTAAACCACTCTGTTTGTAGTGGACGTTTACAAATTTTCATCCGACCCTAAGCTATGAAATGTGTAATTTTAGAATTAAGTGTAGCTTCGCCTCGAAAGTGTCACTCTAACTAGTTTTTATTCCCCCTTATTAACTTAGGCTAAGATCGATGCTTGTTAATTTTAGGCCCTGTACTTGTATCTGTGTAACGATGTTCATAATGACGTAGGAACTAATTCACTAATCATATTATAGAAGGATTTTATGTTATACCAACACTAATACACTTGATCGGTAATATTATGACAGAGAATGTGTTGAAAGACAACTGATTATAATGCGCCCGGCGGGACCCGTGTCCGATCATTTGTATAACGATGTACTCCGATTGTACATTTCATTGTAATGGGTCCGACATTTTATTTCTTTCGGTAACTCTACAGTTAAAAACACGAACACACGTAGAGCCCGCATGCTCTTAATCCTAAAACATTTTTTGTTCTAGTTAATGTAAGTCTTAAAATTCTTCAGTTTTTGTTGAAACGATTTGAAATCGAGGCCATTGGTACAATTTCTTCATGTTGTATGTTGCACAAGTAACAAAACATCAAGAAATTATTAATTATTGGATAGAGAAAAACGCCGTGAAGGCATAAAAGCAAGTGTTTTATTTATTTTGTTCTAAGTAACTAATATTTTATATTATTAGTATAAGTTAAATATAACAATAAAACGTTAAATTTAAAACTGAACATGTTTTCTTTACATATTGTTATAAGTGACCACTTACCATCAGATGGATTGCAGGCTCATTTGCTATTTAAGCATAGCAGGATAGGAAATGAATTCGCATTTTCAAAAATAAAAACAAATTTTATTCAATAAAAATAGTAGCAATGTGTAACAATATCACCAGTCTCTTCAGTAAGACCCGAGGTAATCAACAGATTGTGGTTGTGGTTTATTTACATAATACTATTTCCAATCAATTTCTTGTAAATAATACTCTTGACTTTGTTACATTATGGCAGTGTTCACTTCACGAATTTTAGTCCTAAGGTTTGTGTCATGAAACACAATATATCGGTGTGCTCATCAATCTGAAAATAAAAGAAAAATAAATACATTTTCTTATTAGATTGATTGATTGCCTATCAATCAAGAAAATAAGTATTCAAATGGACTTAGAATAACAAACCGTAAAATGCAGTCTGATGCTAATGATCTCAGCAGTAGGTTATATCATAATTATATAGATATAGTTGTAGATAGGGAGCGGCGAGCATTTCGGTATATGATTTGCACAAGTTTCACAAGTTCAAGCGGGGTATTAAATCATTTGCACATGTATGCCTCTGCGGTTCATGGTCACAATGAAGAGCCAGACATTCATGGCTCTACATTATCATGGGACGGAGTAAAAATGTTAAAAAAAATGTATGCCTTTGCGGTTCATGGTCACAATCATCTTGGAAACGTAAAAAAAAAGAAGAGGCAGACATTCAGGGCTCTACATTATCATGGGACGGAGTTGTAAAAATGTCAAAAAAAAAGCTACTACGTCATTTGCACACGCTTCTCATTGCGCCCATTCATTATGACTCTCCGGATACGAAATAACATTTGGCAGGCCCTTTGCTGACTGATTTTTAACTGTATAACTGTTTGAGATTCAATGGAAAGCGGGTATTTCATGGGATTATCTTATCATTATCATTGAGGTATCATTTCTATAGATTAAATTAATTATGTTTAATAATATTCAGCAGACGTAGAATTTTGTGTCCTCAGCTTGGCGCGAGCGTCCGGTAGAAAAAAAAATCTAATGTTCTGCCTCTGGAATATCAGAGGCCTGAACGTCTGCCTTATACATTTCCGTAGTTTTCATGAGAAATTCAAACGTCAGTCAAAGAGGCAGACATGGTGCGCATAATATAACACACAATTTTTTTTTTACATTTATGAGGCGCTGTCAATAGAAAACGCAGGGGCACCATGATGGCATTTTCCGTGGTCCTTCTCGTTGTTTTTAATCGAACAATTCAAGTGTGCCAAGTGTGCACTTCAAACATAGTTTTTTAAATCATAAAAATAACTTAAAAATGAGGTCCTGGACGTCTGCATCTCCGATTTTTGACTGTGATCATCAGCTCCACAGAGACAGACATGTGCGCATAATATAGCACAGTTTTATTATTAACATTTTCAAAACAGCAGCGCCACTATGGTGGCAGACGTGGTCCTTAATATTTCTTACGGTATAATTATGGCAATAAATAACGTCTGCCACGTGTGCTGATTATATAGAAATTATGCTCGCTAGCTCCCTAACCATTGTAAACATAGAGCGATTGGTTCATGCTATGTACTGGAGCTCTTTTTGACATGAAACATGATGAAATATAGTTGTACATAAAAGATGGATGGCTAGTTTACACCGGCAGGTCTGCCGCCTTAGGTAGATCGACTTTATTTTAGCGAACGTGGCTGACTTCCATCGTTGTCTTTAAGTAGACTGCCACATACAGCAAACCATTTCAACTTGTCCAAAAAGCTGTTGATTGTAGTTTTCTAAGAAGGCACTAAATCGACGTGAATATGATCGATCGACTGCTATTTATCGAAAGGTTTGAAGTCTAATTGCTTGACATTCACATTCATCTGCAAATTCCGGTGAAAACTAACATTAACATCAAGTCGGTTAGCGCCTTTGGTATAAATGAGTCCTGTGCATAGAGAAGCACTGTGCGTACATCGTCTCAGCGGTGGGTATTACAAATCAAGGCATAGTTGCAACTAGGGTAGTAACGGAGCCCATCTTAGCGGAGGCGGATGAGGAAGTTAAGAGGTTCACCTCCTCGGATGCGGAGGTTAATGGAGGCGGAGGTGAACTTTACATAGTACAGTTAAATAATTAGTATTAACCAACATTAAGAAGAGGAAAATTATTTTCACGAACAGCTTTAAGGATTTGTCGCCTTCCGTGCCGGCCGTCACTTAATAATTGTTTACTTAGCACTAAACTTGATGGCGCCGATAAGTAAGTGCGAAATATGGGAGAAAAAACTTTATATTTGATGCCATATCTCTGTCATAATAACGGTATTCATTTAGTTCCAACATGTAGCTGAGCGGCCGCGTCGCCCAGCGTCTCTCCTTGCGTGTTGTAGGTACCGTTCCAATAACAACCCTACAAGGTTCCGTTACAAGCCTAGTTGCAACATAGAAGCAACGATTAAAGCGGTATACTAACAATCTTAGCGGTGGGCTTCCCGCCGCCGTGGCCTGCCTTGGTGTCGACGCGCGCGAGCAGCGGGCGCGCCTGGCGCGCGGCGCCGCGCACGGCGTGCTGCAGCGCCGCCACGAACTTCAGCGAGTGCAGCGGCACCACGCGGTCGTCGTGGTCCGCCGTCAGCACCAGCGTCGCCGGGTACTGCGCGCGCCCTGCTCGCACACGACGCTTGGCTTAGTATGTGTTGTTACTTTCTTGTTTTATAATGACACTAATTTTCAAAAATAATTCATTATATAAAATTAAGATATAAACAAATTAAAGAATGAGCGCGAAAATGAGTATATAAATAAATTATTGACTTGGGTTTATTTGGTACACACCACGGATACTCTCAAGGTGGGTAAAAACCAACAGTGGGTTTTTAAACACAAAATAAGAATTATGTGTCTTTATTCGTACGCGGCATTCGCAAACTCTGGATAGTTCACGTACATGTTGCATAAGATATTATAGGTAGGTCTAGAGAAGTACATGATTCATAAATTAATTTCTATAGATGCATTTAAAACAGGATAAAACTGAAATAAAGTTTAATATGATCGTATAGATTTAATGAAAAATTTATACAAAAGGATCATATACTTGACGTTTATGTATTCATAGATCGTTACGTCAAGGACTTAAATTATATTCATATAAATATATTAATAATGATATTATCCACTTATAAGAAACAAGGAAGATAAATCCCAAAGGTAATTTGAATATATAAATAAAATATGTACCGTCATCGGGCGGGTGAATGTTGTGTAGCGGCGAGTACTTGAGCAGATTGTCGAAGTGCGTGAGATTGTCGGAGCTGCCGTAGTCCGACACCCACGCGTGCCCAATCGTAAACTTCTGGAACCGAAGCATGTCCAGCACTCTGCAAGGTGTGAATATACGATGAAATGTGGTAGATGTGACAAAGAAATAGTACTTTAGAACCAGCTTGCGTTTCGGTGGAAGAGTGTGGTTGCTGGCTCACTTATATAAGAGGAGACCATCTTAGTCCTCGAGAGTGGCAACGTATTTGCTTGCATTGAAGTTGCTAGCAAATGTCCATGGGCAGTAAGAACCACTTACCATGTGATGGACTACATGCTCGTTTACTACTTCAAACTTATATAAAAAAGAAACATAATTATTAATCTCAAGTTGTTATAAATTGTATAATGGATATGTATCGCGTATTAATATGTGTGAAATACAGACGTCGTCGTTTAGTAGATGTTATAACATCGTTGCGCCCATTGTTCTGTTTCTATGGCAAGATTCATATGAATATGAATAATGTCTTAGGCCGGACAATCGATTTACATATATATAGGATAGCAAGTCTTTCCGTTTTGCACGGTATACTCACCCGACCTGCACGATGGCGGCGCCGAACAGATCGGGCCGCTGGTTGATGCAGGCGGCGACGAGCAGGCCTCCGTTGGAGCCCCCCTGGATGGTGATCAGGTCGGCGCGCGTGTAGCGCTCCGCTATTAGATACTCCGCGGCCGCCTGGAAGTCGTCGAACACGTTCTGCTTGTTGAGTAGCCGTCCCGCGTTGTGCCAGCGTTCGCCGTACTCGCTGTAACATCCAATTATGTGATTAATAAGGCACGATACATGAGAGCAACAGGATTAGAGATCATTCCCCCTGGTTGGTGTCGAGTCTGAAGCTGGTAAATACATTCAATATATATATTTTCCACATATTCTTTGTTGACAAATTAACCTTCCAAGCAGAGTCTAGATAGTTCTTTTCATCTTTTAACTTTCTTTCTCCAAATATTCAATAAATATAAAAAGCGAGCCTTGCCGTGTGGTCTTAAAGAGCAAAACTCCCCTTCCTGTGGATGTCGTAAGACACGACCAAGGACCAGATGTAGCGTCTTCGTATGTAACATCAATACCGTCTGAGGTCACTAATACGAATGCCAGGCACGGTGACTATTGTCAAAAACCTCATTCGAGGGCATCTGCATCAAGAGGCCGACGGATGCTTGGACTGATATAAAAGGCGACAACGAACTGACCCGCCGCCGCGGATGTTGGGTATGGCGACGATGCCGTCGAAGTGCTGCATGAAGACGAGCCGCGTGACGCTGAAGCTGGGCTGCACGTTGATGTTGAACCCGCCGTAGCCGTACAGCAGCGCGGGCGCAGAGCCGTCGCGCGGCAGATCCTGGGAACACCAATCATAATAATACAAACATAACACTATACCCGGTCACACTTCGATTTCGTTCAGTCTGCGCTGAAGTACAGTTGGCTCATGGGAACTTCCGAGTTAAAAATATATAAAGCACTTATAAGAAATGCAATGTGTATTTCGAGTGAGCTGAATTTTTTGTGAATCATTTCGAGTTTTATAGACATTTGTATGCTGAATTGCATGTAGTATTACAATATCAGAATATTTTATTTTAAGTGGGATGAAAAATTAGATAACAATTTAAGGTATTCAATAGCAATTCAAATGGCTTACTACAAAACAGGAATGTATAAGTATAAAAGAAATGTATGTGAATATAAATTAAATATATATTTGTTTCATTACCTTCTTAGAAACAATGAACATAGGAACTTTGGTGCCATCCTTGCTTGAGTAGAATATTTGTTTAGCCTCATATTGCGATGCATCGAATCCTTTTACTTTAACTTCTCTGAACACCTGAAACAGATACAAATACACATTACAAATTAATCAAGAAGGGGTAAGCCCTGATAACTAAATAGCAGTTTGATGAATACCATAATGGCGGATCCTATTTATTAAACAAAGATTGGCAAGTGAAATGTCCTTTTTTCTACTAATCCGCATTGGAACAACGAGATATAGTTTTTAAGGTTCCCTAAGTTGCGGAGAATGACTCTTGCCTCGCTGATCGATATAAAAAGAAGTTGCAGCCAATATTATCTTATTAATTGTAAGTAAAATACCCACTTATTCAGACACTTATATATTCGTTAAATTTTATTTAATATTTTTATTATTATAGTTGTAAGTATATGGTTCAAATAAATATTAAACTATATTTAATACTTTTTGTAAAAGTATTTGTATATTTAGTACAAATGTACTAAATATTTTTTTCAATAAAAATAGAAATACTTACAGTGGGCGTATACGGTTGCTTCTTGAAGTCGACATGGTAGATGATGCCGGGCGTGAGGAACGACATGAAGTGGTAGAATATCTCCGTCTGCTGCTTCTTGCCGGAGAAGCCCACCACCGAGCCAACGTCCAGGGGGAAAGTCTGCAGCATCTCGCCCGACTGCATGCTGTGCAATTGCAGCACGCTCTGAAATATATACGTATTGTTATTATTATTGAGTGATTAATTCATATCGTTAAAGAAAAATGTTGTTAATGTCTGCTCAATGTCATCATAGTTATCCAAATTTACTATTATTTTTGTAGCTTTTCTAACGTGGAGTATTCTTGCGGAAGCATCGGGTTGCTGGTTCACTTTTATATGAGGCGACCACCATAGTCCTCGGGACTAGAAACGCATCTGAGATTGACGTGACAGATAGAACGCCGTCCATGGGCGTCAGAAGCCACTTACCCTCAAGTGGATTGCATGATTGTTTGTATTTAATTAATTAATTTATTTATGCGCACTACTTTTACCTTGAATTCCTCGTGTGTAGTAATTTTACTAACCATAGCGAAAAACCGTAATATTACTAGTGCTTTAAGCCAAGATACTAAAAACATTTCTATTTGTATACTTATTTCGTAAACGAGGAATTATTATTTTTATTGTATTAGTGGGTAATTTCGATCATAAAGCATACAAACATACATATATAGTAAATAAAAAACTAACCTTAACATCTCTGACGTAATGTAAAACCAATTTGTCGTTGTCCACTGCCGATGCCCAGTCCAACACGTCTGTGGGATGTTCCTGAAACCCAAAACAAAAAAAAAATTGTGAAGTCGAACTTAAAAATAAATTTGAAAATAGGCGAAAGTGTCCAAACTTTTGAACTAATATATGTAGCATCTAGGAACATCGAGCATATACACAAATTATCATAATAATTTGTGTATATGCTCGATGAAAGTATTTGTCATAACAAATACTTTCATAAATAATATAAAAGAAAGTTAACAGCCACTCCTGCATTTTTTATCACTTATTTTTGAACTTTTTGTTTCTGGTATTATCTTTAACTTTTTATACTGGCATCTGCTGGCTACGCTGCTTACTCTAAAATAAATCATTGAACAATAGAACCAACTGTATATGACTATAGTAAGAATAAAGCCGAATGACAAAACTCTATTTGACTGACCACAAACATGATTTAGACTCTAATTTAGTGCTCTGGCCTCTAGATCTTAGAGGCCAAAGCTCTGTGCGCGTGTCGGTTTTGCCATCACTTACCGGTATGAGGGTGACCCAGTTCTCCTCAGCAGGGTTGTGCAGGTCGATCTGTATGAGCCGGTAGTTGGGCGCGTTCTTGTTTGTGCGGAATATGCACACCGAGCCTTCGTTTGTGATGTACTGCGAATGAGTATAAAAAAGGTTCGTTAATAAATTTACGAAATAAAAAAAACTAAAAAAATATGCGAAAATATATCGTTGCACATTTAAATTTAGATAAAATTGGTAGCATTGTAACATAAAATGGTCTTATTTTTTGCGTAATTTCATCGCAATAAACGGTAGAGTTGAGACATCTCAGTTGTCATTTGCCTTTTCAGTTACTTGAAATGCCAAATGACAATTGAGGCGTCTTTGTAGTATTTTATATAACTTTCGACAGTTCTAAACGTAATCTCAGCATCCTTTACTTGGTAGGTGTGTGGCGTACCTAGTTGTTTTTTCGAATTGTGTAGTTACTGATGGCCCTACTGGCGGCGAGCCTAAAAAAGCTAAACCCGGTACGAGAAGACTGAACTGGAAGAGGAGGATGGTTTTCAGGTAACCTAGTGAGTGCTGGACCTGTATACAGCGTATTCCCATACCTCATAGTCGGCCTCGAACTTGTGCACGATCTGTGTGAGCGGCAGCTTGCCGGCCACGTCGGGGTGCTTGCTGAGGTCGGCGAAGAACAGTAGGTTGTCGCGGCAGTCCTTCACCGGCGACACGATCAGGTAGCGCCCGCAGTCAGACACCTCTGCGCCGCTGATTACATACAATGATTAATATTTTTTAACCCCGACGCAAAAAAGGGGAGTTATACGTTTGACTGCTGTCTTTCTGTCTGTCGAAACGTGTCTGATAATCGGGTGAACCGATGTGAATGCAGTATTTTTGTTATAAAATAGTTGTTTCCGGGCGCTGGTTTTTAAACATTTTTTTATTAAAATCGGTTTAGCCATTTACTAGGTATTAAGGGTGAAAATGGTGATGAAAAATCAAATATTGTTAAATATTCACAAGTGGGGTATAGAATGAAAGGGCATAATCAATAACTTATACTTAGACATGTTTTATCAAAATCGGGTCAGCCATTTACTAAGTATAGGTGAATAAAGTCGTCTACATTACCATTATACGCGTATTTATATATATGGTACGACAATTTAAATTAATTTCTTCCTTATCTATCTATCAGCAGCGCCGCTGTTTTCTGGTTAGTGATATGTGACTTTTCTGGATACTGACTTAGTATTTAGAGGTAGCAACGCACCTGTAGCCGGCTGCTGCTAAATAAATGCTGATGTTTGAACATTCAATAAGGCCTAAGTGTAAGAAATAACTAAATGATAACTAAGAGTTTACTCGGTACTATTTTTTGCATTTTAGATAATTTTATTTACAACAATGACTAAGCAATATCCCTTTAAGGCTAATACGAAGCTTAAATTTATGTCTTTTCGTCCACTATTCTAATCAGATAGACTGAGGCGTTTTTAATATGCTCACTGCTTGCTGGCCTAATAACTGCACAGGTTTTTATACTTAAACACCCCCGTAATTGTCATATCAATACATGGTCAACAAAATATAAATATACATGTTACCCTAATTAGCATGAACTCGTTATTACATGCGACGCATTTAGAAGCGCCCAGTAATCATTCTAAATAAAAACAGTATCTAATTATCTCGTACTATATACGCTAAACTATTTATAATGGCGATAATCAAGAGTAAAGTACTTAATGATATGATATGAGACAACGACATATTATGTAAATAAGTAGGTTTATACTTTAGAATATGCATAAAATTTGAAATTGCCGACATGGGTATAGGACGGTCAGAAATTGGTTGGTTTATTTTATAAATCATTATCATCAATTCCATGTTGACCATGGGGGAACTGCTTTTTTCTCTAATGACAAGGGCTTTTAGGCGTAAGTTTTTTTTTATTTATTACTTTGTTATTTAAGGGAACACGTTCTAGAGAATGAGAGTTATTTTATGCATATTAAAAAAATAGGTAAAAATAATAAACAACAAAAATTACATATAAACCTACGCGCGTTTATCGTCGTTCAACATCCGAGTGTTTAGTTCTCTGTTGATAACAAACACATTCTATTACAATAAGAACTATGATACAAGATTATGGCTTCGTATATTTATATAACAAATCGGTCCCTAAAAGTTTATGATTGGAAACAGTTGGGTTGATAGAAAGTAGGTACGAGAGAGCTACTTCCATTGTGTGATAAATATGAAAGATCAGTGATTAAACAATAGGCCGGCAAACAGTGAAACATAATTGTAACTATAACGACAGTTTTAAGGCATATATATTATGTTGTGACAATTTTTTGTTATACAATATCAAAACAATCCAGAATGTGTTTTCAAAACTACATGTACAAGCTCCGTACTAATCAATCTTGTCGTCTTATGCCGGGCAAGGTTTGAAGCCTGGAATAACCCTTGTACATCCGAGCAATGCCCGAGTGTATACCGCACATCGGTACTGATAATAGCTTGGCAGCAGACCAAAGGCTGCACACCAATGGTTTTAGACCTGTTCTTCGGCTAAAGCGGATCTCGGATGCGGATGTTTAAAAATGCAATAGAGAATTCCAAGGCATACTCTGGGAATCCTCTATCGCATTTTCAAAAATGTGTGATTTCTATCAAATCGTATTGACCTTACTATTGCTATGACTCTTAAGCGTCTTCATGCCCAGGATCGGATTAGTACCGAGACTATGACATTCGATCTTAATATACGTCAATTACATAAGTACTTTATAAAGGCTCTTACATCCTCCACAGCGGCTCTTCAGGGAACTCAACAGCGATGACGTCCTCAGACTGCGGCGTGTTCAGCCTGTGGTAGCTCAGCTTTTGGTCTCGATTAACCTCCGTCTCAGAGCCGTCAGTCTTCCCGCCTTGCTCCGGGTACCTCTGTAAACAAGTTATGTGATTTCTAATTCTCAAAGATGCTGTTTGATAATCCAGGAGATGGGAAGCAGTCTTCCTATGTAACATTAACATCTATAGCAGTTACCAACACGTAGGCCAGGCGCGGTTACTATTGTCATATACCTCCATTAAGAGGGACCTATTTCAGCTGATGGAGGGATGGAATGCTCAAAGTAAATTTATCATAATTATGTATTATAAAATGAACTCAATACAAGAAATGTCAAGAAAGGCCCCCGAGTGGCGATTACGTTTAGGTAAATGGAGCACAGATTACCCCCGAACAAGGGGATGGATCACCTTAACAAGATAACAGGAAACCACAGGATTCAGAAAGCATAGGATCTGTTAGCATGGCGCCAATGAGGGTAGGACTATATTTAGCAGTAGACCTTCAAATATTATTTTGTATGTGTCTTGCTCACATTGTAAAGAACCAGAGGCATATAGAAAAGCCACTATTCTGAACCAGTCTTTATCAAGACTAGTTACATTTAGTATAAAGATCCTCATGCATCCAAATATTTATCATTCTTACAGGGTTTGTATTGTGATTAACTTTATAATATTTACTTACAGAGTAAAACAAGCCTTTATTGTCCTTTGTCCACGACATCGACGCGAACTTTACTTTTTCCAGTACTTCCGGATAGTCCTCACCTTAAGTAACAGAGAGAATATTAAATATGTAATTAATTGAACTTACAGAATATATATAGAAAATAAATCATATTCCTATATGCCAGTAATCATCATATATTTTAGTAACAAACAGCATATACTATGACGTCCTCACATAAAACGAATTTAACGATTTATTTAAAAAATATAAATATTATACAGATATGACTTTAATTAATTTTTAATTGTAGCAAATTGGGTATTATTGGTATATATTTTACTCTTATCTCAACAAATGCCAATATATATTTAAATACACATATACATTGCATTGTATATAGATTACAATGTAAATCAACCTAAACGATTTGTACGTACACGCGCATACATTTCCAAGACTTTTATTGTAAACTATCGATCCTAGACAACCATTTTCCGCAATTATATCGTGCATATTAAATTTACAGCCTTATGTTACGTTGAGGTCTAACATCCTTCCTGGTTACGACGCACTTGAGGACACTACAAATGCTTTTCCATTGTGTCAAGTAATATATCGATATTTATAACCGCAAAATCGTAATCGTAAAATTGTATTATAAAGCGGATTTTGAGAACATTTTTCTCATATGGTTTTTTAATGTTCTAGACAGAAGAACTGCAATAGATATTATTTAACATAATCTTCTACCTGTAGCAACATCTTTAATATGTATTGTTATCCAGTCGGATCCGCTCGCCGATAGTCCGTACGCGAAGGTGGCGCCATCTTCCGTGAAGCGGCTGCCCGACAGTGCTATGGTGCCGTCTTCGGAGAGGGTGTTCGGGTCCAGGAAAACCCTGGGTTCACCGTCAAGGCTATCTTGGACGTAAAGGACACTAGAAAAAATAGAAATTTTACCTATGTATCAAATAGCTGATACTATTTTTATAGATTCGTTTTTGAGTTGTGTGTATGTGTGAGGTGTTTACGTACGCAAACACACCCCACCCAGGGCGTGTTTGCGTATGCAAGTATGTTTCCGTACAAGTAACATTGTTAGTAATATCTAAAGTTCTTTCGTAATGAATACTTAATTCTAACTAGTACGGTAAATTAAATTTTGTTTAAAACCTGCTCTAATCTTCTAAGAAACGCACAGTTTGCAGCGATACACTTAGTTATACCCATGAAAGATTTGTTATGAACACTTCATACAAATTAGACTATTCCAATCATATGATAGCGGCATAGTAGCCCTGTGGTAGTAGTGTACTTAAAAAACTTGCTGTAGTCATAAATTAATAACAGTGGCCACTTACTTCTGGTTCTGTAATCCAGTGTTCTTGAAGAAGAAGTACCTGTCCCCTCGTCTGAAGGGGCAGGAATACTTTGGGTAGTTCCATAGCTCTGTGAGTCTCTCGTGTATGTCTGCCTTCACGGGACACGCGTCTAGGAACGGTCGCGTGATGCTGTTTTGTGCGTCTATGAACTCTTTGGTCTCTTTCGAGTCGGGGTCCTCCAACCAACGGTAGGGGTCTGCTATCTGGAAAAAAAAAATTACGTATTTATAGTCTGATCATTTTTAATATTTGTTAAAGGTGAATTGATGTGAGAGGTATGACTTTTTTTTTTAGTTTAGATGACTGACGTACTATAGTTGTTGTAGCCTTATATTGATCTGCCGTTAAGTGCCTAATATTTCTGCATTTTCAGACATTTCTACAGATTCCTCTATTTCAATTACGGTTTTTAATATATTTTATTTCAGTTTTGCGTACAACTTTGCTTGAACGGTCCATGAAAATCATGACGACATACATACTTAATGCAAATTGTACATTTTATCGGTGTAAAAAAATAAAAAAAATTACATCATAATTATTTATAGATAGGTCATTAAATACAAGCTATATTACTAAGGCTAATGCTAGCAAATGCAGCCCCATTCATTATGTCATAGATAGAAGTTATCGATTACCATAGGATATGCTGCGCAATATGTACGTCATTCTCATATCGCCAATCATCTACCTATGATGGCATCGTGCTTAATCAGCCTGATTAAGCATTACACATTCATATATTTACATAATATCGAAATTGCGAAATAGTAGCAGAGAAACCTCTCTTATATTCACTAAAGATTATTTTACAAGTCATATGTATATATGTATGAAATTATATTAATTTGATGGGAAACGTTATAAATTATCTCCTCTACACAAGCAAATCAAAACAATGCAATTTCATTCTACATAGTCTATGTATATGTAAACAATTTTGAGATAAGCCATTTGCAAGGTGGTAGGACGAGTATGTTTAACGTTTCAGTTCAAAGGTGTGGTTGCCGGCTCACTTACATAAGGGTCGACCAATCCTTCTCAATCCTTCGGACGAGCAACACATCTGTCAATTACTTTACATAGAACCTCTGTTCTATATGAAGTTGGGTTTAGATTAGTGATGTGCCGAAGATATCCGTATCCGTATCCGCGGATATCCGAGGCATGAGAAAGACCTGTATCCGTAT
>MOOZ01001074.1:316323-333077 GCA_002930495.1 Cecropterus lyciades
ATAAATTATCTCCTCTACACAAGCCAATCAAAACAATGCAATTTCATTCTACATAGTCTATGTATATGTAAACAATTTTTAGATAAGCCATTTGCAAGGTGGTAGGACGAGTATGTTTTACGTTTCAGTTCAAAGGTGTGGTTGCCGGCTCACTTACATAAGGGTCGACCAATCCTTCTCAATCCATCGGACGAGCAACACATCTGTCAATTACTTTAGATAGAACCTCTGTTCTATATGAAGTTGGGTTTAGATTAGTGATGTGCCGAAGATATCCGTATCCGCGGATATCCGAGGCATGAGAAAGACCTGTATCCGTATCCGCTACTTTTTGGGCGGATCTTAAACTGATCTTTTATACCTATTATTAAATTCATCTTATTTATTAATTCATTATACATACGAACTTCTAAATGTACACAGGCGAATAGGTAGCAATGAAATAGTATTAAATTGTATATTGTTTCTAATATCACATATTTAACTCATTTTGCAAAAATCAATATCGTAACATTATATGTTAATACATACAATGACAGTTTTTTGCAATGATAGGGAAAAACGTAAACAATTATTGTTTAAGGAAAAGTAATAAACTCTTACTAAGGGCACAGACAGAGACATGTCAATAAAGCAACTGTCGCTTCAAGGACACGGGATCCGCGGATCTGGACACCAATGATCCGTATTCGTATCCGTATCTACGGATCTATTATTTTAACGATCCGGCACATCTCTAGTTCAGATATCCATGAGCAGCAGTGCTCGTTAAAAAAAAAAGGAAATATTAATAGTATTTATGAGATCTAAAGTAAATGCATTATAATTATAGAAAGTATTGTTTGAAAACAGTTGCACGAACTGCGTGTACATGCCACTAACTATGAACTATAGTTAAATCTTATATCATCATTACTTTCACTGGAAGGTTTCGCTCTAGTGGTGTTTTATTAACAATAGTTTAATTTCATGCCGCTTAGTATTTATATGAGTACAATTATTAAGATTATAATCAAATTAACGCTTTTTTAAAAATATTCATAAGAAATTTGAATTTTTACACGTAGTATTTTGTCGGTAAAACGTAACCTTTACTTACGTACCTACTAAGTATAAAGTTTAGAGGAACTTTAAGAAATACTTTTTAGTATCATCGATTACCATCAGAAATATTAACAATCAAATTTTAATTTCTATCATATCTTGCACGACCGTTACCTTTAACAACTATTTAAACAATTAAGTTTGTAAAACGGCTAATATTTGAAACTATTGTTTTGAAATTAAATAACAGGCGACTTAAATTAATTTTGCCAAGAAATTTTAAATCTCGTTTCTTGTTCGCATTTTTTAACTTGACCGGTCACTTGAGCAGTCTCAACTAGGCGCGATATAAAAAGGTCGTAAAGGGGGTCAATGAACAACTTTTTTTACTACAAACGTGTTTAATCGCTATGTCTTGAGTATCCAAGCGTTGGACTTGGCGCAAAACAATATACCGAACTCCGTGGATTGAATATCAACGAGCGATGCGTTCAGAATGTAATGATTGGTGCCTTATAAGTTGTTGTTTCTTGCGTACTAACATATTTAGTTGCAAATAAATACGCACCTCTTCGAAACATTCTGAGATAATCTCAAAGATCAAGGTTTGATCAGTGTATCCTAACGTCCTTACGTACGGTACTGACATAAGGAAAACTTCTGAATTTGCATTTTAAGGTCATATCTACTTATATCATGTATTAAATAAAATATACACGTAGAGTTTTTCCTTTCGTTTGAGTCCAAAAGACATAAACCAACTTAATAACTCTCTCGGCATATGAGGCTATCATCTCAGTCCTCGGGAGCAGCAATGCATCTGTATTCGACTTCAGATGGAAAGCCTGTTGTATATGAAGTTGCTTACAGATGTCCATGGGCGGCTGTAGCCACTTACCATCAGGAGGACTGCATGCTCGTTTGCTGTTTCAGTCTAATAAAACAAAAGGGGCTCCCAAGAGGGAATGTTTCATAAGAGAAGATTCGTCTGCTAGACGAGGCTAGACTGAACTCGGATTGGTTCTAAGGAGCAATCATATGATTTTGCGTAAGATTTATTTCACTGATGTACTTAATCCAAGCACAAACTATATCTTGTTTGTCCGTATATTTGGTTTCTTGTCTACAAGCCTATAACAAACCCAGTGGAGGAGATAAAGACTATAATTGTAGTACCAAATTTCTTGTATTCCGTAATTTATTTCAATTACATTGCAATTTTTATATCGTTGACAAATTACTTGCGGTAAATTTGAGCGCGAACAATAACTTAAAAAATCTTTTGTTATTTGATGATGAAATTGTTAACAGAAAAGAACAGTCGCTAGTTAAAGAGGTTGACATAAATCATTAAAATTGCACATTCTATACTTATCTGCCTTGAAACAGATTAGTGCAAAACGGTATCATGTTCGATTTCGTTGTAATGTAAGCTTTAGGCTTTCCCAGTTGTGAATCGTAAAAAGCCGGTGCAGTCATAAAATCATGTGGCTCTATACTAGGTCTTTTTTTTAATAGCTGTAGAATTGAACACATTTTTTTATAAATACATTATAATTATTGAGTACAATTTCCAATTAATGTGTATACGCGCTTTCCTTCTGCTTGATTTTAATAGTCTTACATTATCCAAGTTAACAACGATATGGGTTTATTAAAATGCCGCCAAGTTTTCCCTTACGGGTTGTTAGTTCGGGGTGTTTCAAAATAATCTATACTAATATTATAAAGCTGAAGAGTTTGTTTGTTTGTTTGAACGCGCTAATCTTAGGAACTACTGCTCCGATTTAAAAAATTCTTTCGGTGTTAGATAGAACATTTATCGAGGAAGGCTATAGGCTGTATATCATCACGCTAAGACCAGCAGGAGCGGAGCACCAATGAAGAATGTTCCAAATCGGGTTTTTTTTTCTAATGAGAGCTTCCGCTACATGCGCTGCGTAAACGGTTAAAGTTTCGTAAAAAATATGTATGAAAGAATTGATCCTCTTTAAAAGTTCTAAAAAAAGTCAGAGACAGCATATGTCTATCTTTTCAGGTAAGCTCACTGTACCCTTTTATATGCTAACCAAATTTGTTCCAAAATAATGATTTATTTGCGAAGTTTTTTTTATAAATATAATATTTATTCTTATGTAAATAAATACATATCTTAGTTTTCTTTGTAGTAACTAATACGCGGGTGAAACCGTGGGGCGCAGCTAGTGAATAATAAGAGACAATAATGTAAATATTTAATATAGAATTTCATTAAATTATTCGTTAGCATACGTTTTAATCTCGACATCGCGAAATACTTAATCTTCCTATATTTAATTTACTAGTCAATTTTTCATCAATCATTTTATCAGGATACATTATTCTTATACCTTATCTTATCAATCAATAATTTTGCACGTTGTAAACACACTGTACTAGTCCGGCAAGTGTGAAACACGTGAACTAGAGCTAATTTCGGGCAATTCGATTATTAACGTGCTAATTAACCATGCGAACTCTGTATCGTTGCAGGCCCTCAAGATAACTTCCTTAGCGACGTAAAATATTATCTACATCGCTTGATTTTGTTTAGGAACTTGTTATGTTTTTTTTTTAACTAGCGATATTTTAAGACATTAATAGCAGGGTGAGGTGACATTTTTTCCTGCCAAGGTTTATTGTTGGCACGAAACTGCTATTTACACATTAGGGAGAGTAATTCCGTGTTTGGTTACATTACCTTAGTGCCATGGTAGTCGTCGACGACCGTCTCGTCGCGCCTGGCATCCGGGTACACGAAGCTCATGTTCCGCTGCGGAGTGGTGGATGCGCCGGCGCACTGCAACATCCAACAAACTAACACAACCGCGACGGTAACACAAAGCGAATGCATAGCGAGCCCTACACCCGCAAACAACCGTCACGAACTGACCGCCACGACCGACAAGCCCGTCTTATATCGAAACGAGTCGACGAAAGATCTGAACGCTGGAGCCGAGATGTATCGATAGGTATACCCTATTACTCCTCGTTTCGGCTCCCGCTGAGACATACATTTCAATTTTATCGACTGTCCGTCACAGATGACAACGTAGTTTTTTAAAAATAAAAGCGTATTCGACTTTTTGTTGGCTGCTGCTTTCCGATCGAACACAATTACGTGAATATATTACGAACTGGTGTAGAAGTTCTATAGGACTTATTTCGGAACTAGAGTTTATTATATCACATTAATTAGGTTTAATATTTAAATATATTAAACCTATATTACTTATAAAATAAAATTACTACGAAATTGACAGTATTACAATAATAGATAATACATTGTTGGCGTTAGAAATAAAAATATAGCTTTTAAGGATTATCAAAACTCGGATATATTTGGTGTGAATTAAACAGGTTAACACAAGGTAAACCTGTATAACCTCATAAATTAGAAACAGCTATCGATTTTGTTTACTGATATAATTTCGACACACACCTTATACTTTAATATTTATTTTATACAATAATAATAGTTTCCAATAGTTAACACAACATGCTTTAAAATATTAAAAAATGACTAGTATGTAATCAACACTTTTTTAAATAGTAGGTCAGTATACCAACATTATTATATAACGTAGAAAAAATAAATAAAATAATTAATACAGTTATTTGTTATTAAGCTAAACAGTTACATTTTAAGACTAGCTTACGCAGCTTCTGCTTAAGCTGTGTAAGCTGTAGCTTACTCAGTAGAGCGATAGCCGCTGTATTCGATGTCGGTAGACTGACACCAAAAAATATAAGATTAGAGCTTGCGATAAAAATATTTAAGTAAACCAAATTATCGATTACCTTAAGTAAAACGCAATATTTTCGAATAGTTGTTAATTATGGTGTGTTACGCTAGGAAGTGCTTGGACTAAAATGCGATTGTGTCATTAAGGCTCAGATTTCCGCCGCGATTAAAGTCAGAGTCATTTTAACAAACAAAAAAAAAGTGATATAATCTTAAAAAATCTTTAAAAACATATTTTAATAAAAAATATATATATGAAAATCTTTCTCCGAGAAATGTACATATGCAGCCTTCAAGTTAAGCCAAAAATTTGCTAAATTCATCAATTCATCTATGCCACCCCCTGAAAAGATCACAGATAAAAACACTGCTTTAAAGTGAAAGTTCCCCAGATGTTGTCCTCTTTTTTTTTGGATCTTAGTTCATACATTGAATGTTATCCTCTATTTGGATCATTAATGACAAAAATTTTGAGTGCTTTCATGCTTTAGAGAGCATTTGCATTAAGAAGTCTTGAATGTCATCATCATTTAGTAGTGAATGACATAAAATAGGTTTTGATTATGTCCAAAATAAATGCAAATTTAAAACAGTCATATTGAAGATATATATTGACCATGTCTTAAAATAAAGCAGGCGATAGCAATAATCTTGTAAGTTTGAAATATTTTTTGCTCATTCTTAAGCTTTTCAATTTTATTCTATATTTAATTTAATACCAATAATAATTGATTTATTTCAGGCAACAGTAACCCATACCAAAACCATTAAATATTTTCATTACCTAATTTTATCTTTAACAATTTACCCAATTATAAAAACAACAAACATTAAAATAGAAGAAATTAAAATTAATTTATTTGCTATTATTCTGTTAAAAGTTATGTATAATACTGTAAGTTTGTTGTATCTTTGACAACAACAACAACAACACTTCAACAACAATACTTATATTTATATTTAGCTGGGAGAAATTGACATAGTTTAAATGTGGCAACACTACTTCTATTCCATTCTGACCAATAAGTGAAAAGCTGCATGTAATAAAAAATCAAAAGGGAGAAAAAATCCAGTTTCCATTTAAACAAGTCAAACGGGCAATTGATTGGAGTTTCATAGTCGGTCATTTCATCTTAGCAACATTAGACATTAACATTATCACAATATTAGAAAGAATAGACATAATAAACAATTCACAGTCAAATCAAAATTGCAACAGAACACGATACATTAATAAAAAATTGGTAGATGAATCCATTTTTTCTAAGTCCATAAATGTAACTAAAATTTACATTTTGTATTGTATTGTATAACTTAGATTTCTATAAAATGATAGAAGCACCTTTTTAACCATTAGCATTGAGTCTTGTAGTATTATTACCAATGACGCAGATTCTGTGTTATAGTTTGAAAGATGTGGCAATGCCAAGATACTGATATGTAGCATTCTAGCTTTGTTCTGACCTAATCCTTAAGAGGACTATAACCTTAAAAACCTCTTGTTCTATGGTAATATTAACAATTGTTCTTATGAAACGAGAACCACTTAAATACTATATTCTTTTATTTTAATAGCGCACACATATGTTGAAGAGTAAGTGGGCTGTTTGTTTAATTGTAGCTTAAAATAATACCCCGAGAATTATGGCACTTTTCCTTGCAATATTCAGTATGATTTTTATCACTTTTATAGCATACATATTATAACATACAATTAACAGTTTTTTTTAAAGTATAGTACTTATTCATCAATATTGTACCTCTTTAAATGCCATTAATTTAACAAAAAGCGAATACGAACGCCACAGTAACAACTGTCTAAACATCAATGTTCATATGTCTTACTTTAAAATATTTTCATGATGATAAAAGGTTGATGGCACTGATAGTAACTACTTCCATAACAAACATTCATAACAAACTTTCATAATATGTATCATATATAGGTACCAATGTCAAAGAGGATATCATTATGTCAATAATATAATATGGAACAAATAGTGCTTATTAAACGACATATTACCTATGTATGTTAAGTATTTGGAGAAAAATAATTTTCCGGATTCCAATAAGTGGGTAGTTAGTATTTAAAAACTATAAAATAATGAGACAGGTTGTCAATTTATCACGTTGAATGTTACGTACACACTACGTGGACATACCATGTACTCACAAATTAACTCTTGACTGGAACAAACGTTCAAAGATTCAAATAATAAATCATTACAACTGAACCTATTTTGGTTAACACTAATATATTTTAATATAAGTGCTCTAAATTCTTACCAATATTGTCCTAGTTGCAGCGAATCGAGCTGAATGGCTCGAGTATGTAAACAATTTTCTTTGTTTGATTGTAACTTCTGCAATATTTGCTGAAAATCGGCAATGATAAGCGAGAAAAGGACGCACCGCCATACAAATTGACATTTCACCGATGACGGATCAGTCAAGCTGACACAGATTATACAGAGTTATTTGAGTTGTTTCCAGGCTTCTGCCCATTTATAAAGAACAGATATGAGAAAGAACAGAATTATAATATACCTGATATCTTTGGCAGAATTATCAGTACTTAAGAGGCTTTATGGATTTCGTCAATATATTGTGCAAGTGCAATGGCGTACGGGATGATTTTACTTTAAATATTGTGGTGCAATTTTATTTCTTAACAATATAAATAGGAAGTAATAATTAATGGAATGGAGGAATAAAGAGTGTTTACAGAAGACTATTATAACTCATATATTACAGTATATACAAAGGTACTCTGTGCTTATATAATTCAAATCTACACCTCGACTTTTAATTTGATGCTGTAAAGTGACATACGGTAATGTCACTTTTGTTAAAATAATGATACCAGTGTAACTTAAGGGGTTAGCTCACTCTAGAAGTCGTAAAAACATAGGCATTTTTGTGATTTTTAGGGAAAAATATAAATTAAATACAGATAATTTAAAAAATTTATTCCAAATTTCAAGTGATTTAATTGAATACTCTTCCAGTAATCAGTGCAGCCGCGGACCACAGAAAATAAGAAGACCATTTGAGAAAAGCTGCACAGCTGCTATTTTTAATTTTTTCCTGTAAACAATATTTACAGTTAATGTTTTTTCTGTTTTCCTTTATTTTCTCACAATAAAAATTTATTATTAAAAAAAAAAAGAATTTCTGTATTTAATATATATTCGATTTAATTAATATTGTCCCTAAAAAGAACGATAAATTTTTGGGGAAAAATGTGCGAAAAAAATATTTACACTAGTTTAAAATATTTGAACATTGCTTTAAAACAAAGCGGATGTTTTTCTTTCCTTTTTTTACTTGGCTCTCCCAATCTTATCTTTCGCCGCGTTATTTTAAATTTACCCTCTATCTATAGTGGCGCCACCCTTATGTAACTCTTTTGTACGGAAACTTTTAATACACAGAGACGCTTGTCCTTACCTCTGCCATCCACATAAGCTACATTCAATACGAAAATGCATAATGAAAATACATAATACATTATCTCTTGCTACTTTTTGTAAAGGACATTACTAATTCGATAGTTCGGTGTAGACGAGTAATTTATAAACCCGCAAGTAGAGTTATTTTGTCAAATCTGAAATACATATTTAAGATTTAAAAATGAATCTATCAAATTAAACACGTAATAATCAGTTGTCGAGGATAATGAAATAAAACACAATTTGTGATACATTTATATTATTTACGCGATGAGTGGTCATAACGTTCTATCGAGCAACGTAACCCGTCGTCCGCCGTAAGGCACTAGTCGATAAACGGACGCACTTGAATATATACAATTTATCTACGTACAATAATAAATACAAATTCTAACAAAACACTACAAAAATATTTATAATCCAATTCTCTCAATAAATACTGGCGTCTGGCTTTGTTTTGTACACAAATAACTACAGTTGCATACAATCTTATAGTCCACTACCAATGAAATAGACATTTATATACATTATTGATCATTATGTTTCTTTTTTTTTTCAATAATTAGAAGAAACGAAGTAACAACTTAACAATGTTAACAACTTTAGGTAAATTATTAAGTTTTAAGAACATACATATTAAACATTATTTGTATGACCATATTCCTCGACAAATATTAATTGTTTATTTGGTTTTAATTTTACGAGTTAAAATGAATAATGTTGTTTTGTAGATTTACTTGTTTCTTTGTCATTTATTTTGTTTTATAATTTAAAAAAATGTAATTGCTAACCAGTTATTGGAATACATAGAGTTTCTAAGTAAGAATAATTTGGTAGCGGACCACCTAATTTTGAATATAATCAATATAATAATTCACTACTTGAACCCAATAGATATGTTACGATTGAGTTAATGATATTTACAATGTTACACAGACTATTAATTAAACACTAAGTGAAATTTTGGTTCTTTTTAGGAATAATCATATTAGTATTACTTAGCAAGTACGTAAATATGTACTACAGTATTGTCTTAATACTGGTGTTGGTACACTTGAATCATAAGAAATGGGTGGTATCACAAATAGGTATAATGTTACGCAGGAAAACAAATACGGATATGATTACCTACAACCACATGTCACATTTGGTGATTGACTACAATTTAATATAAAAAAAACCCTTACTATCCTACATATTTTTGCCAAAATTCTAAATTTATAAATCGCTGCAATAAAATTGTACTATTTCTGATGTTAGAATGAAAGTATTACAGAGTTTTTAGCATACCTCTTTGTGGTCCACCCTGAAAATCGAATAAATACACTAATAGATGAGTTGTAAAGCTATATTATATTATGTATGTATCACAATACCTTGCCTGCCTACATATAGAGACGAGTATAATAAATGTTGTTAGTTATGTTTATGCGCAGGTCATACAGAAGCAACGGAGGACTTCCCTCTATATAATTTGGATCATTCACATCGAACTTTTGTTTCAAACGTGTGAGATGCGTTGCGTGATTGTCTTGTCTCTTCTGTATGACCGTGCTTCGGAGGAAAGGTACGGAGTAGACATATAGAACAAAGAGCATAGTGTGCATCAAATTTAGATGTAATTAATACAATTATTTTTAAATTTGTAACCTAAATATTATTTCAATTCCTAAGTGTATATTGAGATCATTTTAGCATAAAATGTGCCTCTAAGTCTTAGTGTAAATTGTTCCTAATACTGATTCATAAGCATATTATTTTTTGGTGTTTAACATTTATTTATAAACATGTACATTTTTATTAATTTGGCTAAGAAAGTCGAAGTAAATTGAAAAAGTTTAGATGAGCGATATTTTATTTTACTTTAGTAAAGCTACACTGATATCAAGCATAATAATACGTTGTACAGGTAATAGCAAGGTAGTCATTTTTATTTGGGAGTAATATACAATTATTGGCATAGTAAGTACTCATTATAAAAGACCATAGACCGCAAACAATATAATTTGAGACTCAAATAATAATAATAATAATATTCAGATCAAATATCATTGGCATCATTGCGAAGTCTATTTGGGATTTTTTAAAATGTCGAGTCGCACACAATTCTTTCAGGTACGCTACAAGTTATTCTGTATCGATATAATAATTTTGATAATTTTGTAGAGACTGTAAAGTGGAATTTTTTGTAATACTATCATAGTGTACGTAACCGTTGATGCTATAGGAATACCCATTTTTATTTTAAGCGATTCAGATTCGCTATGATACAGTGCAGCTTCACAATTAAATTTTTTTAGAATATCATTTGGAATTCATTTGAAAATTTTAGTGTTCCGTAATAAGTACAAAACGGAAAATTTATTAACAGCGATATGCTACAGATATTTTCGAAATATAGTAATTGTAATAAGAGTATAATTTTACAAAATATAGTTCGCATTGATAATAATATAGTCGCGTTTAAATAAAATAAAAATAAACAAATTTAACGCACTAATGTCGCGTCGGTACAAAATAATGAATTTGCCTTTCAAGTTTAATAAGAAGATATCAATGCTCTTTTTATTTAAAGTAAATATCATTTTACTTAATATGCGACTTTGGCGACTCTACAGACTATCATAATTATATCCATCAGTCCATCGTAAGGATTCCGCCTAGCTTCTTTTTGTTTTCTACATTTTATTACAAACATACAAAAGCTGTTATTCCCTCGCCGTTACGCCTCACAGTTATGTCTTAGAATATTACTCTCTACATCAGCATTTGCTATGAAAAAATTGTACTTTCACAAAAAAAAAAAACCATATGACGGGAAACCATCTATCCTTTTGACTATTTTTCACGTTTTCCAACGTCTTTATCGCAAAGAGTACTTAGTGTTAAACATATTTTTTTTATTATTCAATTTCATTTACAAAAAGTTTACAAGATTTTCATTGCAGGGCGATGATAATTTATTATAGACTTGTGTAGATATCTCTCAATAGTTACCGAGAGCGTTTTTTCTATTTATCGACACTTTTAATCGCCGATACGGAAAAAAATCAGTGCAACTGTGACACGTTTTAACAATAATAAATCATCGGAACGTAACTACGTAGGTAATAAACGGACAGGTAACAACGTATCACCGATGAAATTAGTGTTTTAAACGAAATTTCAAATTCGATTTTTTTCTTATGGATGTAAAAATATTCTGGATATTTCCGACGTCATATTCACATCTTAAATGTACGATGGTAACCAGTCAAGTATCGATAGTGGAAAAACGCTTATGGGGGCCATGACTGTACGTAAATTTACATTACGATATTCAATTTGACATTAGTCACTAAACACAACATCAGTTACTACATGTACTTACCAAAGAAGTTGCATATCTTCTCAAGAAACTTAACTAATCCTTAACCCCTGAACGTCTAATACCAGTAAACTATCAATCTATATTCTTCACATAAATATAAGCTCTTCATTGAATGCCTAGAAAGCTCTACTTAATTCCATTGTTCACAACATTTTCAATACATACGATACAACATGAATGTGTAAGATTTCAAAGATAAAATATTTTGTACGGCTACTCTATCTTTTATAAGAGAAAAGAGAAAT
The DNA here is from genome assembly GCA_002930495.1 of Cecropterus lyciades. NCBI lineage: Eukaryota > Metazoa > Arthropoda > Insecta > Lepidoptera > Hesperiidae > Cecropterus > Cecropterus lyciades. Next base: position 328,198 of record MOOZ01001074.1, read on the forward strand.
TACCTAATTCCAAATTACTCAATCTAGGTATTAGAACTAGAGTTCTTGATCGGAAAAGGCACCTCTGATTTCGAGGTAATGTGCGTATTAGAAGAAATTACTTGCTTTTACAAGGTACTGTGTATGAGAAATCTACATGCTCGAGGACTTAAAAACTTGCATGGTGTATGCATGAAAACATGCATCCATTATGCATGTTTATAAGTGTGTGAGGTCTGTTAGGCTGATCTTGCCCTTAAGCGTGTTAGATTATGCCTTACATAATATTGATTTTAAAATATTATTTGCTTGCCCAACAGTGGTAGCCATTAAGGCTAAAATATGCAGCCGATTTAAGTTTTGAAATTCTGAGAAATATACTGAGCAATCACACTCATATTAACATGCATACTTTTTTGTTACTTCAACGGTGTAAAAAACGTTGTCTCATCTAGATTCCACAGAATAGACAAAGAAAGAAGCGAATACATTATACGCGGATTACAAACTTTTAAAGTTGTTTTACAAGACGTGCCTTTCAGAGTAGTTTCACGCACACACATGTAATAGTTTCATTATCTTTAACACCCAAACAAATACAATAAGACCATATCGATTTGCTATGCGAAGGGATCCATGGTTAGATAGTATTATTAAATATTAAAATATGGTAAACGTTTTGCTTAGTTATCCATCACGCTGGTGTGTCCATGGTATCTACAATACAAATAGGAGTGTGGGCATTATTATATATTAACTATTTATTACAACATATAAGGTCCAGTGGTTACCAGACTAGTTTGTAACAAAAAATCTAAAAGATCTTCGCTCAAGACATTTAAAAATTGAATTGAAATATCCAATACATCCGTCTGATAGCTGTAAATACATGGTACAGACATTGAAAACGAGTGTGAAACTCGAAAAGCTTTATCATCGTCAATACGTCGTGCGTCTCGCTCAGTCGCAGTGTTTACGAGAAGCTGTCCTGCTCGCACTCGTCCCAGCTGTCGCAGTCGTAGTGGTCGCAGTCGTAGTCGATGTCGCAGGCGGCGTGGCCGGTCGCGTCCGAGCTGATGTCCGTCAGCGCCGCGTCCGACACCGGCTTCGACGATATGTCTAGGATCTGTCGAAAAGAGTACTTTAAGTTGACACAAATGTTACGTCACATAAATTTAGTGCAAGTATTTTTTTTAGGAAATAGAAATAGCAAATTCTATCAGATTTCTATGGTCCACGGCTGAACATTGGTTTCCTATTTGTAGTCACAATAGTAAATATATCAATCATTTTACTCAGGACCAAAGTTATTTGGAAGAGGGGGAGAGGGAAGGCGACTTTCTATTATCTAAAGAACTTTATTTACTTTTTGTTCTTCGATTATAATACCGGTAAGATTAGTTTTGCAACGGATTTCGTCAACACAGATTCTGTCGCGTAGCGAAACATTTCATAGCTAGTTGTGTCCTGTGGCTACGTGCGTTACACAGGATACGTCTCCGATTGCACCGCATCTCCGATAATTAGAGCGTCCACTATACATCCTATACAACACAGTACTAACGTCGGCGGAGGAGCGCAGACTGTAGTTGTCGGAGTGCGGCTCGCGCTCGGCGGCGGACAGCGCGGGCGGGCCGCGCGCGCGCGACACCCGCTTGCCGTCCGAACGAACCGCCACCTCCGACGGGAGAGAGCGTTCTGCGAACCAATTTTAGAAATTTATTTTATTGCAAAGTTGCTTAAAGGTACTGACAGGCATGCTCAGGAGTCACGAAAGCAACCAACAAATGCGCATTTGCTCATTAATGGTAAGTGTGCCGTAACGTTCACGATTCAGTTCAGATTCACAGTTCAGAAAACTCAACAGCCGTTTGATTTTTGAGCATGCATCCCGAGGCGCAGATGGAAGGGTTTTGAGCACGTCTGAACAGTTTTGCTAATGAGCATGCTTATTGTCATTTCGATCTCGGCTTGGGAGCGCATCAGAATAAAAATTCAAATAATTTAATTAGTAATTTATTATAAAGTGGCGCGTGTTTTAAAACAATTACAATGCAAGCAAAAATATTATTTTATTGACTTCTGTATGGATAGAACTGATTCCTTGGAAAGCGGCATTATAGCCAAGCCGTTTAGATAGCATGTTTGTTCTGTTGTTTGCTTAATAAACTAATGCTCATTAAAAAAAAAAAGTGCGTGCGTGCAAAGTACACATGCCAGAATTGAAAGTTCTGTGGCAAACTAATTTATAAATCTCGTTTATATTTATAATAATCTAAAACTTAAGATTTCTGAGAATTAGAGGGAGCGAAAAGGAAGATATGTTACGAATTTAATTTTAATTAAAATAATAAAAGTGTCGAAAATTGATACAAATTATAGTTTTTTTTCTTCTATAATTACATTATTTGATGCGATTTCTCGTCATAATGCAATGCGTTGCGTCAACAATACCGTTGTTATGACGCAACGCATAATGACAACTAAAATATGCAATATAAGTTCGTGTTTTTCAGCGATTTCCCTTTCTCTCTTGCTCTTTCTCACTCGGTTTCTTCTTCCTCTCGCTCCATAACTATGTCCGGCATGCGACGTTCACCCTGTCTATCTCTCTCTCAATTTTTCTCACTCGCTTTCTCCCACCTCTCGCTCCATGGCACTGTGCGTGATGCGACGTTAGCTCTATCTCAGTCTCTCTTTTGATCTTTCTCGATCATCTTGCTCTCTACTCTCGCCCCATGATTATGTGCTTCATGTTACGTTCGCCCTTTCTCACTCTCTCTCTCCCTATTCTTGTACAAAAACGTCCCACATATTCGTGTCATTAATATTATTATTGCGTTTCATGCATTATTTTTTTTCTCATGCACGCGATTAAGTTTTACTTCAATAAACTCTCACTTCAACATAAATTCTATAATAAGCCTTTATTTTTAATCGTTGCTTACTGTTATAATTTTCGTTGTATAAGCGAAACCAAAAGTAATCTTTCATCGCCCGTATCTATTTATATTTTCTAACGATAGTACCAAACTGACGTGGATATAACACGAAGTACGAGTTACTAATATCGAACGAAAGTTAGCCATAATAGTTAGTCACTGCTCCATAGTCCTTGGATTTTAAATTGGAACTTAAAAACGCCAGAACTAAAATATGAAGTACGAACCGTTTAACAACCAACTATGAATACTGTATTTTCTTCAAACATTTTTTATTACATTATTGTAACTGATAAACTATGTATTTATGTATGTTATGTATTTTATAAATAAAAGACAAATGCAGTCAACTTGATGATAAGTGATCGTGGCGTTAGAAGCAAACCACTACAAATCTATCCCATTAAAATGAATGAATACGACAGTTCGAAATTCAATGGTAGCTAATACTAGTACGTACCTTTAGCAAGAGGATCAGCGAGAGATACCGGTGAGCCGCTTCTGGGCGAGCCGAGACTGCCGCTGTAGTACATCTCCGGGTTGGCCTCGTGACGATCTACGGTTACATCACACTAATGTATTTATTGGATCTAGCAACTAGTGGAATATATGTACCTTGTACCTGTTGGTTATTACGTCATGTTGTTAAAATGTAAATAGCGTATTCACACATTTACTTTACAGGAATATGCATGCATATATCATGACATGTGACGAGATAATTTTTTCTTATAGACGTCGATAGCGACATAGTTTTTTCATGAGAGTTGATGTTGTATGAAATGTACAACTATACGGCTTGTAATCTATTAATATTATGAAGAATTATATCATGTTATAAAATGTATGCTTCTATAAAACATTACTGATTTACATAAAAGTTGAAGTAATAAAAAAAGTCAGTTAACAATTGATATTATGAAAAAGAAAAACAATTGTTGTATTATTTCACATTTAATTTTTTTAAGCTAAATTGGCAATATCGTTGAGCGAGGTAATGCATATCCACATTTCTTAAATGTAATGCTTAATGGAGAAAATTTTCAGTTGTCTTACCGCAATCGACAATTTCGTGGAACACGTAGTTGGCGATGGCGACGGGCTGCTTGATCCAGGGGTGGCTCATGAGCTGCCCCACCGTGCAGCGCTGCGTCGGCTCCTTGCACAGCATCCAGCGGAGCAACTGCTCTAGATCTGCAAATACATTGAACATCATTGATGGTCGTTCTTGTTTAACAAGATACTGGCTGTATTTGTGTACATACTCGATATGTGAACGCTTTTGGGGGTGGATATCGGATTCTAAATAGTTAGTACCACTTGGGATATTTGATTTCACGCGATAACCTTATATTTGTGGTGTTTTTTTATAAGTTCTTGAATAGCATCACTACACAATCCTAGCACGGATGTCGTAGGAGATAACTATGCCACAATATCCAGGAGGTGGCAACCAATAAATATGTTTAGTTATTTACCAATTGAAATGAAATGTCTTTATTTTGTATAAGGTATACAACAGTATACCCAACAAAAAACTAACGGGTTTGTCTTTTTTATACTATTAAGGGAGACATTTAAAATGCAATAAAAATTTGCGTTTTACCTTCAGATACTGCATGCGGGAAAGCCAACGGCCCCTGTATAGTGTCCTCGATGTCCGAGAACGGATTAATGAAGAACGTGAGCACGTACAGGGTTATGCCCATTGACCACATGTCTAGTTCCGGGCCCGCGTACCTAGAAAAATGCGAAAAAAAAAAACATCTAAGAAGGCATCTTCAGCTTAACCTGAGTGTTCTCTTGTGTAGCTTTTTGTATTTGGTACATTTGTAAAGTTTCAATCTTTGGATTTATGTTAAGATAAATAGTATGAATAGATAAAAAGAACTTAAACAGGTTTTTAGATTATAGTTGCTTTATGTTTGAAGAGAAGTTACATTTAAACATACAGTTCAT
>MOOZ01001074.1:372724-388284 GCA_002930495.1 Cecropterus lyciades
TTAAACAATTATTTTTTATACCCCACTCAGCTCGAGGCAGCTTATTTTTTACTATTAAACTGAATTAAGAAATTAATGGGCATGCAGTAGATTGCGTGATGACACGTATCGATACTAAATAGAATTGGAATGTTATCTAATGTTGGTTACATATCATTGTTATTCTTAAGCTTAATTTGGAGCGCCTTGGATTTTTGTGCATAAAAAATTCCCTTCAAATGGATGTATCAGTGGTACCTCCCCGGTCAAGCCATACTAATTCTACCACTTAGGTATTGATACCCCTGATGATTCAGTTGGAATCCCTTCGATACTTATCTATTGTACTATTATATTGAAGGGTGTGGCAAGAGAGACACACTTATGTCTTTCATACCACACCCGTCAGACCAAAACACAACAGTGCTTAATCCTCGTAGGTTTGGCGGTGGAGCCTCCAAAGTCGAACCACAAAGGGCTCTAACACGTTCCATACTGTATCTTTTATACACTTCTAAAACCCTTAAAACAGGATATTTCAGCGTCTTTATAACTTTGGAAATTGTGAGTACCGAATCGTAGTTTATATAGTTTTAGTTACTTTGTAAAAGTCGTCATTTTAGAACGTGTATAATAAATAATGTAGACATACAAGAGGGGTCAATGTTTGTCAGAGAAAACGATATATTATCGCTGCACGCTAAGCAAATGAATAATTAAGCTTCATTTACAAGCCCGTGGATGCCAAAATTGTAAAATTTCGTAGATTTGCATCGACGATGAGCTAGAGTTCAATGCTGGGTCAGATGTCATTACCCTGCGCCAAACTTGTTTTCAATTTTGTTAATTTTTCTAGTTTTTCCTTTTGATGCAATTATATTTATTCTTTAAGAACGGTTTCTTTTTATCCGACTTCAGAAGGAGGATCATTACCTGATGGATAAAAGCCTATGCCCGTTTTGTTCCTAGTAGTGGGAAAATAGAAGATTGATGATCTTGGATGGTGAGTTTTCTGTAAATAATTGTTACAGTTTTAGACACATATATTTCGGCGTATGATGGAAATCACCGGAAATAATGCGATTATTTAGAAATCCAGTGGTAATAGTCTATTTATTGAGGATACAATAGGTCAAGGATTTAGCAATCAAGATAATGACCACGAGCAGTCAGGTTATTAACTGACTATTAGAACATATGGCTACAGTTTTTGCCCATATATCATTTTCCGAACGAATTAAACAATATTTGAAATGGGGAACTAAATCGATTATTTATGAGTGATGATTGAGATACAGTTCAACTAAGGTGGTACTACCGGCACGCCTACTTGAAGGTATGGCAAGAATAACATGATGAAATATATGAGGCGTTCCAACTAAGTTCTTACATATCTATGGACGACCATACATACATAAAGTACGAACTTTATTACAACTCTTGCATTATTTGAAGTTATACGTGTCTCTGGAGGGTGGATGAAGTGACCACTTAATATGAGTCGGATTACATGATAATTAGCTGCTGCCAATATAAAAAAGTCACACAGAAGAGACGTCATCCGAGGACGGGTCGCGGATACAACTGGTTTCATATACTTTCATACAAGTAACACGGGACCTAAATTTAATGTAACGCTCGCTCAATAAAACTGTATGAATCTTGTCCTTGTCCGATGTCGCTTCTATGTCTTCGCTTAAGGCATTACTGACACTTGACTTTTGTCTATACCGGTCCTAATAAAATATAATCACTCGGTATTTCTATGTAGAATTGCTTCAATGTGACTTATTTCCGTTATTACAAATTACCTTATATTATCATCTACGACGTGGGTATATCACGTTTTTGCAACGATAAATAACATTTTTTCTAAAACTGCTCTAACCAATGGAGATTGCCATGAGAGACAAGGATACACGTAGGAAGCATTTTTATTGCTTCGTCAGATAATTTCATTTTAATTTTATAGACTTTAAATGTCATATGGGTACTTGTTTCAAAGAGCATTTTTGGAATATTAATTCTGGGAAAATTGTCTTATTTCCTTGCGATATGTACCTGCTCAGGAAATGCCAAATATCAGTTACCAACCTTTACTCGTTTTTGAACCATTTGGATGTTGCTTTATTATTTTCTATATTATGATAAACGTTTCTTATTTGGGTAATTTTAATATAAATATATATATTAAATCTTTTTTATAAAAAGAAACTTCCCCTACGTTTGTACGTAAAACTAGATGGATTGTCTTCATTTTTTCCCACAATGTATAGTTTGTAATAATTTGTATATATCTTTACACGTTTTTATCTGTGTTATTACTTATTTTTTATTCCAAATATCCCACTTGATCGGAACTAAACTTTCATTTACATTCCTAATCATTTGTACCAGGCTGACATGCATCAAAAGGTGGGGATATCTAGTAGTAATAAAATATTAAACAAAACATAATCAAGTTACAAAGTTGTGAGGGTCTATCAATTATATCTTTTGATTAACACTTCATGTAGTCGAACTCAAAACAATTATCGCAAGTTATTATACTTCGTAGATAATCTGACTTTTACATTTAACACCGCAATGCAAACCTGATTGACAAGTTTTCAGTGCGTTATATTCTAAGCACGAAGGCTTTAAACATTTTACGTATGACTTTGATCGTTTTTTCTGACAGCGTCAGAGGGGTAATGTTTTTCAAGCATGTGTATGTATCAATAAGCATATGATTGTACGTACGAGTGTAAATTTCTTTGGCACACGCTACAGCCCAAACTGCTTGACGGATTTTGACGTATGACATATAATAAGAATCGTCTTAGTTTGCAAAGTGATATAGGCTATATTATTTGAAAAAATGGCGCCTGCAAATAGAAGAAAAAGGGAGGGGGATGCCTTTTTCATTATCAGGACATTATGGGTATTAAATGAAAGCCAGTAAATAGACCACTCTAAAAGTATATATATTCTAATACTTTTAATGGACTATTTTGACGAAAACTTATGTAAAATGTTTAATTAAATATATCATTATGAACGAAAAAGGTCTGGTTTTTTTGTTTTACTATCCTTAACAATGTTACAAGTATTAAACTGTAAATTTAAGGGTGACTTACATCATATCCAGCGTTGTGCTGATATGTCGTTTTGTTTTATAATAACAGAACTGATTGACGTCCGGAAAAGGCGATTTGCACACGGAACATGTTGTCCACAGGATTGAGGTTTACAATTCAACGAAAAATCAATAAACTCAAGGTCTAGCAAGCAAAAAATATTAAGTACTTTAATTAAATATTAAATTACTAAGTACATTAAGTTTTTTTTAGTATTTATATAGAAAACCGAGTTATATATTTTTTTTTATAATGTTGCCAAGTCGAATACAACTGAAATTGATATCAATGAAGTATGTAATTATTTTTTTAAACCAAGTCACAATCGATAAATTAAAACTTACTAAATTACCTATTACTATTAGTTCCAGCAATTTAGTTCCTACAATACATTAAAAACACATTGTTCGTTTCGTCGAGGAGCATTTTTTTTTAATCGAATACCATAATTCGAGACTAACATCATTTGACATTAACTTCATTCCGCACTATAATTTTGTTACATTAGGAGTAAAACGCTTATCTGATTTTCATGCGACAAAAGAAATGGCAATAAAGAAAAATATTTTAAATATTTTCAATGGCTAAGTTATATCAACAACGTTTGATTGCAACGTATGTAATTTGCCTAACAATGGAACCATACGGTACAGGCTTACCGTGCACGAGTTACTAGGAATGTGCAATAAGCGAAACGCCTAAACCCGATCTCGCAAGTTTTGAAATTCTCGTGACTGTACAAGGTATTGTCCACTGGAAATATCTAATAGTTTCCTATTGTTCATATTCGACAGCTTTCAACGTGGACAAGGCTTTAATAGATCTTGTAATAATCAATGAAATGATTACGTGACAATATAATTCACTTTAGTATTTTGGATTAACAAGGCTCGTTGCAAATCCACTTTACGTCATTTCTTTTCAGTATTGCTTTATAAAATGAGAAAAATCAAACAACGATGAAATTAAAGACCATTCCAAGTTATACTTTTTAACATTATATTTTTGTGCAATGTTCCAGTTTAAAATGATTAAATGTATGAATAGGAAATTATATTTTTGACTTATGATTACAGAATTAAGCGTTGTTGTTTTTTGTATGAGAGAAACGCCCAGGCAACGCTTCTGTGACCAACCTCAGGTAGGACTCGAATTTTATCTGGGCTACATTACAGATGTTTATGGATTGTAGTGGCCACATAGTACCAGATGTATTGTTTATTAACTTTCTACTTCTAAAATTTCTAAATTTAATAAAATTATTCCAAACCAAGACCAAGTTTGCCCGAATAAGGGAGCGTTTATTCATAAAGGCTTTTTGGACAGTAGTAGGGGAAATTCTTCAGTTACAATTAATCTTGCAATATTCGGAATTCGGAAGAGTGGGTATTTGGCGACATTAATAGTGTCGCGCAATATTATAAGTATGGCAGGGATGCTGCCACAGGCTGCCATAGACACAGAAGAAGCAGAATTTAATATTTTTTTATATAAATATTCAACTTACTTTAGCCTGGTCTCGTTTAACCTTCGCTGTCAAGTATACTTTACAGGTAATTGTATTTAACAATGAAAACAGGGGTCCATTCAATACAATTTATGAAAAATAAAATTGCAGTCAGTAAATATCAAGTGAAAGAGTCAGTGATATTGGGTTCTGTACAAAATATCTGATAAATTAATTCTTGTTTGACACATATTTAAGGCTTTCATGTTAATAAAATAATATATTTATCCATCAGAGGTTTTAAGTGACAAATTTAATAAAAATAACATTTCGAATTCACTTTGGAGGGACTTAAACGAAAAAAAAATAATAATAAAAATGTGAGGTTTGCGTTTACGGATATCAATGTAATAAATATTAATTTAGAAAATAATCTGTAGTTTGCACATTAAGACTTAATGACTAGTTGTTGATATTTACCTTAATTTGAAGTAAATATTTTTTGAGATGTAACACAAGTGCCGTGTATATTATACATTTTTGTTAAGTGTATAATTATGGCTCGCGTGGGAGGAAGAGTACCTTTAAGTCTGTCGTGGGTTCTTACGATTTCTATTAACGAAATAAAAGCTAATTGCTATCCAACAAAAAATATCTCATCAAGAACCCATTTACATCCCACTGTCGGGCATAGGTCTTGCAAACTTCGTTAATGACCATTATTGTTAAAAAATATTCATTAATTAAGTTGCATAAACTACAAATATAATCAACACGCACGAAACAACTGCGCAAGAGTCGCACTTGGTTGGATTTTTCAATTTTAAATCACAAAAATAGCAATTACCCAACAATACAAACCAAAGCAAGGTTGCAAATTATTTTTTACAATCGTGATATTGATTACATGTCGCAACCACTTTTGCCGTTTTCAGTGCATTTTTTATTATTTTGCAAATATTAGCAACGGTCAATAATTGGAACAAAAACTTACTCGACTATTTCGTTGCAGTATAAATTAAAGTATTTATGTCAGTCATTAATTTACAGTCATAGAAATAATGCAGCAATTGTGGCATGTTTTCAACAATTATCTATAAATTATATTGATTTGATTGTTTTTACGCGAAAGTAGAGCAAGTATGGGATGACCTTAGAGGTACGATTACACCTATTTTCGCGCGAAGCAGTTCTTTCGGTGGAAGGCTGTAGTTGCCGGCTCAAAGTGAGGTAACCTTAGCCCTCAGGAGTAACAGTGCTCTTTATTACGTATGAAAAAGCTTACAGATGTCCTTGGGCAGCAGTAGCCACATGCCGTAAGGTGGGCTGAAAGCTCTTTTGCATTGAATTTTACTTTGCTGGTACAAACCATAAAAAAAAAAAAACTTGTTTTATTGATCAAAACACATTCACTTATACAAGTCGTTACCAGTGTTACAGATACCCCGCTCATCCACCGAGACAAGACCCGGTTTAATTCAACAAAAATTAATATACATTAGGAAAATTTACGTATACATATTAAATTATAAAGTGTGTGCGTGTGTATCTATAGCTCCTTTATAGGATAGAAATAAAGAGATCACTATGTTTCTTCATAATTCTGATCTTTTACGTAATTTATTGTTTCATATTTTGAATTTATCCTATTTAGATGATAGAAATTTATCTTTTTGTTTAATTTATTATATAAGAAAGAGGATATGAACTATGCATGTTATAGCATACTCTACATAAATAAGTTACAAAATAAGTATATATTTATATTTAGGGAATTGTTTTTCTTATTTTCAGATTATAAGAAAGTTAAGTCAAGAACCTTCCGGAAATGTCTGTTAAAATTATCCGTCAATTATTCATAAATAATTATTCATCAATAAGTTCCATAAAAAATATAAATAAAAACATATCTTATCAAGGAAAAAGAGGAATTTCAAAATCGTAGATAGACAGGTCAACTGCACTATATTATGGGTAGCCATTCTTTAGTCCTTTGGGTTCCTTTACCGGACATAGGCCTCCTCTAATGGGGGTCTTAACTAACGGTGTAGCCAACAATGGTGTTGATGATCGCAGTTCCTGTTGATGTTGTACAGGAAGACGCTGCTGCCCATCTCCAGGATTTTGTCTTTTAGTCATCTCCTCAGCATCTACGGAAAGAGTGGGGCTGACCCTATTCAAAACTGACACAACACGACACAATGATGTGTGTATATAAGTTAAATAGTTTCAAATTTGGCCGATCAAAGCATAATAAAGCAAAGAATAGAGATGTGTCAGTGAATTTGCCTCGGTTACTCAATAGTGTTGTTATTTTCAAACGAGGTTTTGCAACGCAACCGCAACGTTTATGATACCTGTCAAAAGCATTGTGCTCGGTTGAGGGTTAACCACGTTTCGCTGACAATGCCGTCTCCATTACTAGTATCGCATTTTGTCAAACCAAGCCCTCCACGATTTTCTTCTTCCCGATAATATTATATCTCTTGGCAGTCCCCTAAGTAGTGCTTTTAATAGCTTAAAAATATTGTACGTTTTTTTTTAATATAGAAGTTGCAAACGAATGTATAGGTCATCTAATAGTAAGTGGCTTCTACCGCCTACGGACATCTATAAGGTACTCCATATAAGATTAGTCTTACCTAAGGTTGGCCACAGTAGCGTTGATACCTCTAAGAATGAAAGTGGATTTGTTTAAGTATATATCGTGCCCGATAAAACCTGAAGTCACCTGTATATTACACGAATATAGCACTGAAGATAAATCCTTTAATAAAAACAGGTGATAAGTATATATTAAATTCAGGTTTACGAGTAAAGTTAATAACGTTTTCAATTACTGTTTAATTAGTGACTACTGTCAATAGCCATATAGAGTGGCAATCAACATTGGATTTGAGTAAAACACACTGAAATAAGTAGTACTTTTGTACCAGGAAGTACTTTGTTTCGACTAGCTTTAGGTATAGGCCGTATTAAAGTTATTAAAGAAACCTAGTAGTTTCACTACTCCAATAATGGTGGATAGAACATTCGTTTGAAACAAAGACACTATAATAATTTACGATAATGGCTGGTAATAACATTTTTTGGCGATTATGGCGTTCACAGTATCTCGTATTATGTGTAAATAAACACAATGCCATTCGTGCCTTGTTGTGTGTTATTGCGATATTTTACGAGCTATAACTAGGTTGCTATTGATAAATTGTGTACTTTATCACGCGAGTCTAATTCGAGGTTTGTTGTTGTCCTTGTCATATTTCTGAAACTTTTTTCTTAAATAACGACGTCTTTGTAATTGTTTATAAATACGTCGGGTTGTCTGTAAGTTACTTAATAGTGCTATTGTAATATTAAGTTTAATGAGACATTTATGGTATACAGTTTAAGATGCGTGATACAAAGGACCAAATGGGTGTAATCCTTGTGTTATAATAAATTGGAGCACTTTCTCAGTACTTATGAATACTTAAATAAAGTATAAAGTATCTATATATACTTATAACGTTAAATCGGGGCGGAGAGTGACATAATTACTTTTTAATAAGTAACGAAAACTATTTTAATGAATTTTATTATTATAAGATATCTTGTAAATATTTCAGCGCAAATAACTGTAATTATAACTTTTCTTAATGGATTGTGCATTAACAAAAGTCACTATAAATGAGAACTCTTATTTTTTTTTCATTTTAATCCTAAAGGTGCGTTATACAACTTTAATTACACTCGTATTTAAAACCTTAAAAGGAATTTATGGTAAACCTGAAAATTATTGTTTTAAATAATACTAATAGACACTTTGCGGAGGCCGCATAATGAATACTAAGTACATACGGGCTTACTTAATTATTCGCAAGGGGTTTAGTAGGAATATTAGACTCTTTCGCATTTAATCTTATAACATTACAAGCGAGATTACATAACCTACATAAATAGTCGGGAAAATTCGGGTCGTAGTATCAAATCGCGGTGCTATGACGCAAAATCAACTCGTTTGTAGAGGATAATTGTCTTCATCGAAAAACAATAATAAAAACAAAGTGTAAATAAAGTAACCTGTGAACCAATTAATTAAGAAATATCAGCCGTTCAAAACCCCTCCATCACTGTGATCATTTAGCTAAGTTGTCACGACAAAAATTAACATCATTCTGAATCATTTACCTCTATAGACTAGAGCGACTCCTACATTCGCACAATTAAGGCGGTGTCGGCGAACGTTTCTAATTCTCAAGGTTCCCTACAAGGAGTTGTGGTTTGGTCTCTCATTTGCTTTGTTAGCTGGTAATTTGCACTCAAATTGGTAACTGGTAACAGGTAATTGTACCGTTATATCTGATACGGGTTCACATTCAGATCCGTGAAACAGAGACTTCTAGTATATTGTTTTTTGAACAGAATGTATTGACGTAGAGAAAATTATCACATGATGTTATGAATATATGAAAACAGGTAGGTACATTAGAAAATAATAAAATAAACATATGTAGTAATTGAACAGTAGTTAATGTTAGTTAGCTTTGATATTTTAACAAAAAAGGCATAAGTTGAATTATTCTATTAAAATTTTTAATTTTTACAAAACACATTTATATTGATGATACCTGTTTATTATATTTTAAGTTCTTATTTTACAGGATTTTCTCATACAAGCACGAATTACCTGAATTTGAAGAATGCTACGTTTCATCACGTCTTCAACTGTCCTTAGATGACTGTATATTATGTAGTTTATAAATTCGTTACGGCTCTGGGCTTAAATTCATACTAAAATAAGCGAGTTTTTACACTTGTCAGATTTAAGTCTAATGCTCAAGGCCTTACAAGAACCTGTGATTTGCTACCTGCACCACTCTCATTTGCTCATTCGCTTTGTTGCGTACAAATTGCACTGAAATTGGCAACTTACAACGTAACTGGCAATTTAAATTAAGTAATTACCATGTAAAGCTAGTTTTTCGACGAAAATGGCGTGTTACTTTGGGTCTAAAAATGGATTTTGGTAAAGTTAGGATAATTTAGAGAGATGACTAAGAGATGTCGAAATTAAATATTAGTACAGTTTTCGATGAAATAAGTATTTGATCGAAGAGTAGTAGGTGACAGTACTTAAATTGTAATATTTTATTATATGTTGTTTTCTTAAATGCTGAAACTCTAAATCAAAATCAATGCACTCAACGTGCATTGATCTTAAATACATAAGAAATGTTTTTTAAGCGAGGTTGACTGCTAGAGTCGATTGGTGTAGTAAAGTAAAGGAAAGTAGTATAACTCCACGACTTATATAGATTTATTTGACAACCAACCTTATTAAGTACACTTAAGGAGTGTAGTCTGGACGTAATCCAGACAAATTCCTTTATCTATTTGTGAAAGATCAATCAAAATCGGCCCAATCATTTACTAGAATAGGTAATTAAAAGTATGAATATGCAATATTCTTTGTTCTCGTCCACTTAGTTTTGAGTTTAGCTTGAAATGATTACAATTGCAGACCAACCCTTTCACTTTATTTGTAACTAACTTAGATTAATGTAACATAATTTTATATTGAAATTACTTTTAATTGAATAGATGTTTTTTAATAAAATAAAATCTAAATATTATCTCAAGAAACAAATTATAAATATTATTTTAATTCTTTCCACTTAATTCAAAACACACATCCAAAGACACACACAAAAAAATCTAATAATATATATATAAATAACACACTATTCTAAATATTATGGTCTTCCATCCAATTTTATTACAAATTTAAGCTACATATGTCCATTACATGTATAAAATGTTTCATTTCCTATATTAATGGAAGCTTAATAGGATATGCAAAGAAATTTATACGGATATGAAAACGTGACGGAAATGACCCTAACACGCATATAATACTTCGTTATAATCCTATAACAGTTATAATTATCATTAATATTAGATTATTCCATGCCAGGTGAGAGTTGAAAGGGTTGACTGTCTGACGCAAAGGCCGTCCGCAAGGCCGTCGTGGCCGAGACAAGAATGATAATTCTACTAGAATTATTCAACAATACACGAACCAAAAATGTAGCTTATGTTTGATATACGACTAATTTATATCCGCTTCTTTATTAAGGTTCTCACAAGGTTCGTTTTGACCATTAACAATATATGGGAGCTAATGTTCTATAGATCATTTTTAGAAGAAAATTCATTTAACTGAAGCAAGTATTTGTTTCTTAATTATTTCCGGTAGCTACATGTGAAGATTGTATTGTTCTCCTGCATCCTGCATTTTGTCTTCAACACTGTTCATCTATGGTTAATCGGTAAGTAACAATGTGTATAACGTGTTCCAATAAATAATGTAATGCAAAAAGACGAGTTTTTATACAATTGTTACGTAGCCCTAATACGGATGCACAGTCCTAGTGCATCCAGCAACCCGAGGAGCTGACGCAGTACCTCAAACGGCGCCACATGTCGACTCGACATGTGGGGCCGTTTGACATCGACTCGGTGTCACACCTCTAATATTAAGTAACACGACTCGGTGTCACACCTCTAATATTAAATGTAACTAATTTTATCTATAATTAAATTTTAAGAAGTATTTCGTATTTCTCTGCGACCTCCGGCCGCCGCCCATTGTAACTCAATACTAAGAACGAAAGAGAGGTAAAGATGAATGCAACCATATTGGGTGAAAATATCAATTGAAACAAGTTGATCAACATTAATGACATAATTAAATGCATTCAATCAATTAATATATGTATATATATTTATTTGCAATGCTATATTTTTTTTTACTGTACTTATATACATACATACCAGATTTTATATATATTATACTTAATTATACCCTATACACATACTTATGTGTTACAATATAATCTTAAAAATGTAAACTCGACCACGATGCATGCCGTGGTGGCCTGTAATTAAGACAGCATTTAATTTAAGCCTAATCTAGTTCTTAGTTGTAAGTGTAATGTATTGTCTTGTAGGCTACCTTTTTAAATAAATAATAAATAATTAGGCCATTATTTCTCATATTGTGTTAGTGGTGTCACAAATCGTACTTACCTATGATATTTTTTTATTTTTATTTCGGTATCTTGAAAATAAATGTAGTTAGAAATTGGTATTGAAATTATAGACGGTAAAGAAATAACGGTTTCTACACTGACAGCTACACTGTAAGTTTTTTTTTTTAATGAAGAGGCTGCCATAGATACACACAAAGACAAATACCGAAATACATAAACCTAGAACGGGATCTAACTTCATCATTCAGTCCGGGGATCGAACCCAGAACCCATTTCATGTCAGAGCGCTATGGTGACAGTCAGATAGGTTCTACATAACATATTATTTAAATATAGTACCATATACCTAAATATTAAATTAAATAAACTCCAAGAACATAATATCTCAAGAACTACGATATCAAACTACATGTCACTTCAAAGGTAAATGTATTAAAAGCTTTAGTCTTTACAGGTGTCAAGTGTAGACTAAAGTTGCTTACCTATACAAAAACTTGACAAGCTTACAATATGAACGTATAAAAAGCGATTAAGAATGACCTTGTCCGCATTACATAGATATTAAAAGTAAAATAATTAAACTTTAGCTTTAGTATTGAATATAATTGTGTGTATGTGTGTGAAGGCAGAGTTACTTGCATGAGACGTGTCGAACTAGTGCTCAGGGGTTGTAAAACATCCGTTTGCGTTTTAGGCTTTCGTACCCAAAGGGTAAAAACAGAACCCTATTACTAAGACTCCGCTCTCCGTCTGTCCGTCTGTCTGTCACCAGGCTGTATCTTACGAACCGTGAAAGCTAGACTGTTGTAATTTTCACAGATGATGTATTTATGTTGCCGCTATAACAACAAATACTTAATACATAATAAATATTAAAGGGCTCCCACACAACAAACGTGATTTTTTGGTCTATATTAATAACGGCAATAGATAGACGCTTCGAAATATTCATGGAATTTTTAGTTAAATATTCGCTTTAAAAATAAATAGTTTGATTAAAATAAAATAAAAATTTAAGGGGGGGCTCCCATTACACAAACGTGATTTTTTTGTCGTTTTTGCAGATAATGGTACGGAACACGTTGTGCGCGAGTTCGACTTGCACTTGGCCTATATTTTTTATAATAATATGGAAGTAGCAAACGAGAATGCAGTCCAACTGATGGCAAATGGCCACTGCCGCCCATGGACATTTGTAATCAACGCCAAGTACGATCAGAGTATTACCTGAGGTTAGCCACAGATGCGTTGGTACCGCTGAGAATCTATGCTACATTTTATAGTAGATAAATTTATTTAGCATACAGCAACACAGCAAGAAACAAGAATGCACACATGATGGGCTAAGAATCCAATCCTTGTCATTCCAAATCTAGATCTATCACCAGGATAACTTAATCATAAAGAAAATTAGTTGAATTAAGCTGCAAGTTAAAAAAATGTCATTATTGTCACCAGCAAACGAAAGTAGAACATTCGAATTTTAAAATATAATATGTCTGTTGATAAAGGATTTGTGGCGATGAAGGTAAACTACACGTATAATGTTACATAAAATAAAAGTGAGAATATGACCTTGTATTACGATAAAGGTATGATAAGAATTTAGTGTCAGCGTGAGGCATACGCAAGTGTATCGTCTAATCCCATTCGATAAAATCTGGCGACACGAACGCGTGGAACGCGCGCTTCGTGTTCCGGCGTAAATTTTCGTAAACGGTCGTGTTTCCGCGTGCCAAGCGGCGGGGGGTTAAGTTGTGGTCTATGTCATAAGAAGTAGAGTTTTAATCATAATTTATAGTTTATTGCCTTGCTGAGTAGTCATAAGAAAAATAATTCAAATAATCATCATTGTCGAGTCTTTATTGCCTTGCTAAGAACGTCACTCTCAGGATGTGAAGGGTTTAGGTTATGTAAGATGTATGCTAGATCCCACAAAAACATTCTGTAAAAACTAGCCAAGTCTCGATGGAGCTGCTTGTTTATCTCTAAAAAGTAATGAAATCTAGTCAAACTCGTGCGAAGTCTAAGGTCTTTTACTGCGATTTCTTTATTATTATAGTTAATGTTGTGTGACTTGGCCGTTGACTTGTACCCACTAACGTATAAAGAATGTTAGACTTGGCACGACTTTGTCTAGATTTAATTACTTTTTAGAGATAAACCAGCAGCTCCATCGAGACTTGGCTAGTTTTTTAAAGAATGTTTTTGGTGGAACTCTGGATAAGACTAGACTAATATATTTAAAATCAGCGATGAGCAGGTAGTTCAAGTACACGCCTTCTTCGTTACTTTCTGTTTTTCCGGTTTTTACATAATTGAATCAGTAAAACGATAAGTACTCCTCGATATTAAGTGGTAACAGACGTAAGTCAAATACTTGATACCGGTGATTCCGCCGTAGTTGACCCGAAAACCTTTTACTTATTTGGTGAGCTCCACAGTGAAAAACAGACGATAGCATGGACTCATGTGCTACTTAGAAGTATTTATTATTATATCACACATTTATTATGACATACAATAACACATTTATCATAATATCGTACAAGACATACATTTAACTTTTATCTTACAGACCACGTAGTTTAAGTAATTCTACTGTAGCAACCGTAGAAACCATTTGTCTGATAGCAAGTGACCATTAACGCTCATGGATATTTTTATTCAACTAGAGAGATTATCTAGAGATTAAAGTCGGCGTCAGACGCCTTAAATAATAAGGTTGTCTTTACCCCCTTCAAATCAGAATGCAGCTGCTTTTATTTGGTTCATCTATGTGTGGCGGTGATACTTCCGAAGTAGAATCACACCTTAAAAGTAATTGAAAGGCGTTGTAAAATGAGTTCTTTCTTTATAGTTTCTAGAGAATCAAAAATCTAAAGTAGTAGCATCCTGATACCGCTTTTAAATTGGACCCTCGTTCAAAGTGCTATAAGTCAACAAGTAGATTAATAGATAGCAGCGGTTGGTAGAGAGTTGCTGAGTTTTATAATGGATGGCATCCTAGTCCTTTATGTTAGTGATCTAAGACTTATTACTTGTTTGAAAAACCTTTTTAGTACGTAACAGCAGGTCACAATATGTGTTTTTTTTAATTTTCTTTATTGCCGATGTTTTGGCCCAGTTGCATGGATCGTGGTCACGGTGAAACAGTGTTTGTGGAGAAAAACCGTTGACAATAACTAGAGGTAGATAAATCCATCTACCCTGCGTCTCTTTCATGCTTTTTTTCAGAAAAAAGAGTCGCCGTGACCACGAAATGTCGAAATATTACAATACTGAAAATTTAAAAAACTGCGTATTGTGAGGTCCTGTTACTTATTCAAATGGAACAATTCCGCGATGGTATTAGTGAAAAACCATAAAAAAACCTTTAATGCAGTGTACCTGTACTCGTGGAGATGACGAAACAAATTTCTTATTTGATTTTGGTTACGTTTCACCTTTTTGAGTATTTTTTTTTTGTTCTCGAGGGGAAACCTTCAAAAGATACCCGACGCCGTGGGAGCGACGTCGGGTTATGTGGGATTTTTACCGCACTAAAACCCCCCCGGTGGCCGACCTCGGCGTTACGAAGAGGACTCCGGGATCTCCAAGGGAACGCAACCAGAGTCCTCTAAGCGCGATGCCTCGTCGGGCTCTATCGAGGTGAGCGGCTGGGCCCACCGCACCATCTGATTTTTACAACGGTATGCGACCACACATACCGTCGTCCTTCCCGGGGTCGCCTGATTGGACGGTTCGAGCTCCCACTCTTGCTTTTGAGTATTTAAGTTTGTTTGTGGTGAAATGAGGATATATCTTCAAAATTCTGACCCAAGAACAAAGTTTATATCTATTTTTTATCTTAACCAAATAACAATGCATAAGATTTTTATTATAGATAAGACGTTAATAAGGTATCTATCTGGTATGGTACGATGTTAACATCAAGTTATGGAATCTGAAAATTAGTTCATTTTTTCGAAATCCTACCAT
>MOOZ01001074.1:390742-414933 GCA_002930495.1 Cecropterus lyciades
ATTTATGTACAGTGATTTAAGATTGTTTTTTATGGTAAGAGTCTACACCAATTATCAACCAATTTTGATCTAAAAACTTTCTAATGAAAATGATGGTATAAACATTTACCGGTGTTATTCTGGTCAAATGTTAAGAAAAAATGTTCAGGTATTTGTTCTGTATCTGATTTTAAACTAATATTATCAAGAATTTATATAATATGCAAGACATTATGAGAAATCATCGCCAACCCATTATTGTCCCATTGCTGGAAACGGGTTTTCTCTCAGAACGGGAGGATCTTAGGTCATAATCATCTAAGTGCAAATTAATAGACTTGACATATCTTAGTGATTTTTTTAGAGAACTCTCAGGTGTGTTGGTTTGCTCACGAAGGTTTCCTTGACAGTAAAACAGTGATAATTATTTGTAATACGTACTGTATTTAATTTTAGAAACATCAGTGGCGCGTGTCTGGGATTCGAGCAGATCCATCAAGACCAGCTAGGCTAAAATAATGTCGAAAAACCGATTAGCGTAATTACCTCTTCCATAAAGAAAATAGATAGCCTTTGTGTATGTATAGCTACGAAAATTATGAACACATTAGACATACACAGCAAAGTCCGTGTAACTATGAATATAAGATATCCCAACTAGCTGGTACTAGCGGTAGTTTAAAATGAATACTTATTGAACCTGAATAAATATTGAAGGTATAGCCTAGTGCTCATTTAGTGAAGAATTTAAATAAAAACAATGTTCAAAGACACGACGAATTGTATATTTTTAACTGACATATTTTATAGAACCAACTACCGTATCCAAGGCATTGACTTAGATATATTTTTTTCGAAATAGCTCAATGTTAAAACAGCTATAACTACATATAATCGCTACTTCTATCTAACAAACTTTATCAAAAATACTTAAAAAAAACTGTGCTAAGTATCTCATTTATCATAGCGTAATTGCCTTCAAGTTTCGAAACAGTCTATTTAATTGTTTAATTTTAAACTATAATTTAACCGCCGTTACATAATTGACGAAAAACAACGTGAGTAAAAACTTAACTGAAATATAATATTTTCGTAAGCAAATTTCATTGCGTGAATTTTAAAATCTCAAACTTATTTTAAACTGTTTACGATTTCATCTTTTAACGTAACTGCTAATTATAATAATCTATGAAATCATACCTCATATAATATAATAGAAAAATAATTTTATACCATACATAGTTTTATTTTTTCAAGCTGAAAATTCATAACTCTGAACAGACATCTAAATATACTACATCATTATTCAGACATGATTATTCAAAAATAAGTCTAAGGAAAGTTAGAGTAAGTACAGTTACAACATCATCATCAGTGTCACATACAAGCTAATTTCCCTGTTGGCTGCCTCTGGGCCGATTAACTAAGAAAAGGCAATCACTAAGCGACAAACATCCCTGGATGTGATTCACTAATTACCTACCGTTAGCTGGCTTTGCAATTATTTAATAAGTAGACCTTGACTACCACGCCATGCAATAACTCTCTCTTATATCTCGCATTTAATAATATTTATTCCCTAGTGTATCAGTTAGCTTACAGATTAATTTCTCAAACATTATCATCACTAGGCTTCACGTTTTAATTGCAGTCAAACAGGTTACATTAATCGTAACGACCTAGAACCGATATATAATTAGAACCAAGCATTTGACACTTATAATAATCGGACAATCTGTGTCAATAATGCGGGCTTCGCGAATAGGAAAGTGTTTTCGGCCCACTTTACGTTTTTCGGGTTATATAACTTAATGCATCGGTGCATTGCGGCTATCGAGTGTACAATAAGGTTGGTGGCGCAAAATCTTCGGCATCATGCTTCGGAGAGCACGGTAACAATGCCGGCGACAGTACGACGTAATTCTGTCATTAACGTTAACGTCGAATGTAAGAATATTTTTAAGCTTTAGGCAAACGGACGCTGGAACGGAACCTTTCCATTCAAAGGGCAGAGCTGATGAAGTAGTGGTATTAAGAAGCCAAATCTAGCAATGCAACTGAAAACCGGTTTTGTCAAAGTAAATGCAAGAAAGCAGAAAAAAGTTTATGAATTACTAACACTATTCTGAATGTGGTTGAGCCCTTCGTGGTTTGTCACCGGAAGCACTACATCCACAAATATTTCTACCTAAAAATAGTGTTATTAAGCGATTTCGTGCTTTGGCTTGACGGGTGTGGTAAGGGAGACATATGTCATTACGTTTCAAAGTCATCTGATGAGTAGCAATGCTTCTGTGATTAACCTCAGGTAAGACTGGGTTTAATTACAAAGGTCCATGAGTGGCTGTAGCTACTTGTCATCAGGTGGCATACATGCTCTGCATCTATGTTATAAAAATAAAAACTATTCACAAGTGTCATAATATGTTATAGTACAAGATAAAATCAGCACATTCGAATTAAGTTGTATATGTTCACATGGAGTTACTTTCGTCGTCCTTTCTAAATTGCAAAAGAACCTTGGAAACGCCGGTAGTGTTAGAAATGGTGGTCGATTTAATCACTATCTTGAATAATACAAGAAAGCTAGCCGTGTTAAGAAATACGTTTATGTCGACAAAGACTTCAATTATGCTGTAACTGTTATTAACATATTAGTGCAATAAGTCAGTTTTCCACTTTATTAAAATGTATTGAAATTTCAATAAAACGAAAGAAATTAAAAAAAAGTGTTTTTGAGAACCACTACTTGTATGGTTCATTCATTAATGTAATGTTTTTAACTTATAGTGTAATATTAATTCAATATCAAAAAAAAAGTTCTCAAAGGTGTGTGAAGTTAACCAATTCGCACTTGACCAGCGCAGTGGAATCTGAGAGAAGACTTTTGTCCAGGAGTAGGACAATAAGGGCTTGACGACGTATACAATACTTTTTAATATGTTTTTATTTAAAGAATTTTAAATCGATATCTAATCTTAATATTCAAAGTTAATACATTAAAAAATATTAAAACAATAAAATGGAAATTTATTGCTAAGTATCATTAAATGCTAATGTTTCTTTTAAATCTCTAAAACGAACTCTATGTCGAAGTTCAATAACCCATTTAACTTGTGAAATGGGTTAACGAACTCCACATCTATATTTAAGATGGAATAAATACAGAAGACTTCTAAGAATTCGGCATTATAAATGGAAATTATGGTTATGGTTACATTTTAGACCTCCGCAGCCCTTTTTAATAAGTGTAGGAGTTAAGCATAAATATGAAAGGACAAACAAGATTTATTGGGTTTTGGGAATAAATTAAGGTATTTTTTAAAATATTCCTATATTGAGATAAGGCCACCATTGTTAATATTTTTATTAGTTTTCTGAGTTGAATTCAATAAATGTATCAAAAGTATATTAAGTAAGTGCTTATCGTGTAATTAATTTTAAACCCATAAGTTAAAGAGTGTATTGGATCCAGCTGTACAGTAACAAATTCTCCATTACCTTTCAGTACGTGTGTGGTGGTGACTAAGAGTACTGGTAATTGAGAGGACCATTTCCCTATCAAGTCTATCAACTAGTGCTGTATGAATTTCAGGCCGTTGGTTTGGTCCGAATAATAATTTAAAATCCTTGCGCGCTAGTAGCTATACAAACAGGTGAAATATACATATAGATACCTCGTTTTCTGTGCATGATGTTTGGCGACCGATCACCCTATTGCACTTCACTCCAAGTAAGGTCCCGAACCACCACAAATAATAATATATAGCGTAGTAGGCCAGTCCGAAATACTAAAGATACATACCATATAAGTGTGGTCGCCAAAATTCACAGTCAAACACTCGAGGAAGCGTTTTTTTATATAATAAGTCGTTATAATAAGTCGTCGTCGTAAGTTATAATAAATAAATCAGTAAGATTATTGCCGACTTAATTAAACTAAGAATCGTCTGCA
Organism: Cecropterus lyciades; assembly: GCA_002930495.1. Taxonomy (NCBI): domain Eukaryota; kingdom Metazoa; phylum Arthropoda; class Insecta; order Lepidoptera; family Hesperiidae; genus Cecropterus; species Cecropterus lyciades. Next base: position 394,677 of record MOOZ01001074.1, read on the forward strand.
TTGCGTATCGGTATGAACACCACGGTCACATAAACAATGTATTTTAAGTAAATATTCTTTCAAAGAAAATATAACAAAAATTGCTCTTAAATGTAATCATAAATATATCAACTTATGTAACGTATCGTTTACATAAGTTGATATATTACACGGATCGGCGTATATAACTCGGATTTCGCATTTTCACAGAATTTACTGCAACAAAGATAATATTTTTATTTATTGCGTTACTACTTACGAAGCGAATATATACTATTACCCAATATCTTTAAATAACCTAAGTAATATTCAATTATGAAGCTAATTATATTTTTACTGCGTATTATTTTGAATAATTTATTAAATATTTTATTGAGATATAGCCCATATCATATAGTGTAATGTAAACACAAAAAAATCGACTATGCAGCTCCCTGCTCATAGCAACTGATTCAATGCGTTATTTTTCTGAGACGACACCGCACGGCATCTTTAATAAAATCAATGAACGCTTAATTTTATGAAATTGTACGGCGCGCTGTGTTCACACGACACCAACATGCGTCCACTGTCGTCAACGGCAAACAGCGTGCCGGTGTCATACCGACATCTAAGCTTTATGTAAACACGTAAGCTTTTATGTGTGAATCATATTGATATTTATTTCATATATTACTTAATAACTAAATGAAATCAAAAAATAAATAATTTATTTCAAATGAATTGAAGTAGTAGAGTTAATAATTTGAGTTGTGACGGTGACGCTCAAAAATGAATGCCGTGCTATCGGCGTCGTTGGCATGCCGTGTCGTATCGTCCCAGTAAAGAAGTGCCTATATATTGTAGAGATAGAAATTTAGTTGTTGTTAGTTATTGCAAGAATGTTGTTATCCTAATCAGCCAAATCTAGCCTTCTCCGCCCTATTAGTAGCCTAAATTGTAATACATGTAACCGCCAATAATAATCATTAGGTAGAAAATTTAGTGTAATAACAATATACATAGTTCGTTAACGTATTTTTATTACATTTAAAGCTAACCTGCTCATAAAATGCGAACTTAATTTAAGCCTACATCAGAAGCTTACCGCTACTATGACGGTAAAAGAAAAAGTAGCCGATGATAGATGTAAGGGAGTAGGGCGAGCACGCAACGGGTTACATTACAAGCTCAAATGTACACATTTAATTAATTGTTCATTCTTTGAATGCTGAGTTAGGCTGGGGAAGGTGAGAAGCTATAATTTCATATCATGTGTGATATGACAAATTGCCTGCTCATATGCGTGGGCTTCGTCATAAAAAATACGTTTTTTAATTTATTTATCAGTACATTGTTGAGTCTATATAAAGTAATGCCAACATTATGACTTGACCATATACATATATGATAAAGTGGTATTTAAAATGTTATTCAGTGTTAAGGCGTTTAAGTTTTTTATAATACGAGGCATTTCAACTTAGTCCTTAGGGGTAGTAATGTATCTATTATCGACGGAAGGTAGGACTCTAATCTTACTTGGGGTTGATCAGAGATCTCCATGGGCGGTGACCACTTACCATAATACTGATGTGGTTATTGACGTTGATCAATTTGTGTCTAACTGCTTTATACAAATGTAATCTTAGAGTGAAAAGGGTGTAGTCTATAATTTACCGTGTTAGTAAAATAGATGGAACCTCACATAGTATTAATAAAATTTTCTACGATATCCAGTTAAGGACACTAGTTTATTACGTTTTCTCAAAATAATCATTGCTTATGTTCTCGCCCATCATTATAAAGTACATTGCATGATTTGGCCGAACAAGAAAACGTGACAATGATTGCTTTTAGGTGACGTAATGTTTGGAGTTATACATATCACATATTCTTTCAAAGATGATCTATAGTACATTTCTAAAATGGACTTAACTTTTAAAATCTACATTTCCGTTTTATAAAAATATATTATTATTACTTGAAATCATTTTATGACATTAATTACATATTAAGCGCATATGTGAAGAAAAGAAAAGTGAAGAAACATTACATATATTTATTGCAATATTCGTATTATGATTTAAAAAACTAAATAAACTTTTTCCTTAAGCTTTCCTAATTTATCAGACAAAAGATTTAATTAGTTGTTTTTCGCTAGCGAGCTATATTCTCTCATGAATATGTTTATTTTGTTTCGACCTAAGTTGGATTTACATGTTTACATTTCATTACATATTGTTACGTTATATAATTTTAATACTTACATTATAATGAGCCAACGACCTAGAATTTATTTATATGATGTTGCGAAAATTACCGCACCGATTCTTATCATTATTTTACTTTTAGAAAACTACTTTATTCCGGACGGACATAGAGTTCTCGCAATATATTTAAACGCAGGAAAGACTGTAAGGCCTCATTTAGTTTATTAAAATGTAGAGCAACTGAGTGATAACGCGCCATAGAAAAGACTTCAACGTGTTCGTTATGGTTGAGATAATGATAAATTTATTTATTTGTGTCAAATAATCTTTGCGGCTAATCACAATATTATGATAATAATATGATTAATCTAACAATTACAAATTTCAAATATTTTACCAGTTTCAAATCTGCCATTTTCAATATCAAGTTTAGAATGTCTTTTATCATATATTGATATCATCTATTGATATGCATACAAGATGTAACTAAATTAACACCCAGGCTCGATTTAAATCAATAATTTGGATGTTTGTCTGATTGGCCCGGAATCGAATCCGAAACTCATTGCATTTAAGATCTATGAAATAGTCTTTTCGATTTGGAACAATGTTAGTATTATAATTTCATAAGGGCAAGATAATACGTGGTATGTGAAAATAAGTTGGTAAAAAAAAACAATAAAAATAAACTATTCACTTTCTAATCAAACAACAATCACCAGCACTAATCCTGCAACCTAAAACAAAAACCCCATAGCCCGTATCCGGCTATATCCCTGACATTTAGTCCGCTTCCGTAACCCTTGGGCCTTCACACGCCCCACCACCTCGAGGCTGGTGAGCTTACCGCGATCACTGTAGCGCGCTGAGCTCTCGCGCGTTGTCGCGTCATGCGGTGGTGACCAGTGCCTGTGAAGTGTAGACCGTGTTCTGTGCAAACTTTAAGATGAGGTCCTTCGGCGCCACGGCGCTGTTCACACTTGCGATAGTAACAGGTGAGATAAAGATGTAAATCGTATGCTTTTAGTCCTTTTAGGTGTAAAATGAGCGAAGGTAAACAGTGCAAACTTTTATGTTACAATTCTTCATGTGCAATGTTTCCCGTAAGTAATGAAAAGTAAAAATAAATTTTACGCCCGTTGCATTTTCCGCGAGCATTATAAATTTTCTACGTTTTGAACACGTGCATAATTTTCCTAGTTTTACTATATGCGTGTTGCTTTTTATTTTAAATAAATCATTAGCGTTCTTACTTCATTTTGTCGATAATTAAAAAAGAGCGATGCAATATCCAAATTAATTATAGGCTCAATTCTACCTGTTAATGATTTCCACACGTTGCGATTATTCATTAAGTTTTTGCTTTTATTTTGTTTATTAACTACTTATTAACTTTTTATTCGTCACTTTGTAAAGGAAAATCTTGATATTTTGCAACGTGTCATATAATAATTTTAACTTACGAAATGCGCTGCATTTTAATATTGCTATTTTCTATAAAATACTGAATTATTAATTTATTATTCGCGAATTAAAATTATTACGTCAAGGAAGTGGGTGATAGTCATAAGGTCAATAAAGTTGGTCAATAGCGGCTAAAATTTATGTTTAAAAAAGTTTAAATGTTTATTTTCATATTTAACAATTCTCAGCGATTTATAATTGATAAAATATTTTAGTTACATATCTAAGTTTAGATATTTTATAATTGAAAAAAGAAATAAATGTCTACAGAATATGTTAGGTGTAACCTAAACACATGATAAATATGAGCTTTCTATTCGTTTTTTAATAGCAACACACGCATAAATCAGTCTTGTTTAAATGATTATATAAGGCGAAACATGTTATTCGTTTAGTGTTTTAGTATTACAAATATAATCACTAGGACACGCGCTTAATGTTACATAATTTTAATTATACCGAACAATTGCCTTATATATTTATTATTCAATGATAACCACGAACAAACTTAACTCACTTTCATTCTCATTACGTTGAACGCGGCGTGTGACAGACGGTACAAACTTAGGACCACATTGTCACTCATGGGAAAAATTGTGGAGAAAAACCTGTGCATTTTCTTGGGCAATTCATTAGCCAAACTATTTAGAAATACACGTTAATTGTGCTATTGCAACCGGCCAGTAATTGTACTTGTTGCATAAGCGGCTCTTTCAACGAGCGCCGCGGCCGCTAACATAAATCGTGCGTAACAGCCTCCGTAGATATAGAATAAATCTTCGGATACTTTTAGCTGGGTGTTGGATTATTGCTACGTTAAATTAGATCACAGATTTTTAACAATATAAAAGTAGATAAGATTTAGAAATAATATAAAGGTAGAGAATAGGTATACAACAGGTTTTCATCTGAGTTTAAGATTATTTATTGATCCGTTAAATAGAACAAATATCTTTAAAAGATCAGGCGATAAATTTTTTAGCAATTTGGCTTCCGATAAAATAATGCACAGTATACAAAGATCGTTTCATAAACTATAACTCGATTTTAACTCAAGCAGAAGTTATCAATACCAATACCAATTTGGTAAATACATAATTTTTTATTGGTAATAATTTAGTTTCAATTTATTATTCTTTATAAGTCTTTAATGAAAGAGATATTTCACCCTACGAGTGAAGTATTAGTTGTGAAAAATTATTATAATTTGTGACAGCTATATTAAATAAATTAAAAGGTTATATTATTACAACGACAAACGATCGCTACTGGTTACTCGAAATAAAACAAAGAATTCAGACGACTTCGGACTAACGAATTAAGATAACAATGCATTAGAATTCGATTTAGGAATTTATAAACTTTGGAAATAGATATAATGCTATAAATTTTATGTGCATCCGTATTGTATAGATGACTCACAATTAATGAAGTCGGCATCTAGTTTGTTTAATCGTTTTTGGGACTTTTCACAAGAACGGCTTTATACTTTTTGTGACGGGATATGGAAAGAGACATTGAACTTGTTTTTGTGTGCATTTTTGGTCATCTCTTATGCAGTCGAAGTGAATACTTTCGATTTCAAATCCGTTTATTACAAGGTCAAGTTTTATAAGAGGATAATATTTGTTAATTTACAATATGCTTAGGCATATTTGTGCATGTATATTAGCTGCCGCATACAGTTTCTGTATTTCTATTTGGACAATTTGGGTTAGTTATACCTAAACATACAAATGTTAGCTTCAGTACCAACGAACATAACTTCTTATTTATGTTTTACATAAAACAAATCCATAACATTATGTATAAATGATAATCTAATGAAATCTTACTAATATTATAAATGCGAATGTTAGTGAGGATGTATGTGTGTTTGTTATTCTTACACGCAAAGTACAGATTAGATTTGGACATGTAGTGCGCCAAATTTCATCCAAATCATTTCATTTCATGGCTTGAATCATTTCATTTCATGGCTTGAATTAACACATAGGATACTTTTTACTTTGGTATATAGCCCAACCGGGCGGAGCTTGGGAAAAGACTAGTCATAAATACGTAAACATTTTTGCAATCCGTTTAAAGGCCTGCGATGTCATAATCTCGAATTTCTCGAACTCGAATTTCTGAACTTGCAACACGTCATGGGTTCGCATTTCAAGCACAATTGGTATGGACACGCGTGTTTTTCGACAAAAAAGACAACAAAACGGCCAACAGTTACTTCAGAGCCATTATAGTGGATTATACATGGCATTGTTATGCAAACAATTTACCAATCGGTTTGAATGGGGATCGAGGTGGTCGTGAATCTGCGATAGTGGACACGTTTAAAGGCGTTTCCAGACGATGTTTATTGTAATGTAACGATGTTGTTAACAATTTTCAATAATAATATTGAAAATCGGCGCGGGAAAGCGAACTTGTCGTATTTCGAAAAATACGAATTAAATGTACTTACGAATACCTAAAATCAATTACACTATTCTAAGAATGGTTTCCAAACTAAATTTTGTCTTTAGTCAAAATTTTATTTAATATTTACATAAGATATATTTTTTTATAAGTAGTCCATCAAATTTTTATGGTCTAGATATTTTTAAGTTCATTTTTTCAAGAGTGTAACAAGATTTCCGGCGTCGATATATTATGCTAGTGCCGGCGCTCGCATTGATTGATTGGGTCTCGATTTATTATGTGAACATTAAAGGATTATACCTACATTTTCCTGATGTATTCGCGATGAGATCTTTCATTCATTATTCATGTTGTTCAAAATAATTCATGGTTGTGGGACATCTATGACACACATAGTTCTGTCTTATAGCAGCTGCGTACATGGTTCAAAAGGTCTAGTAAGGCATTAATAATAACAAATATTAATGAGACATTCCTACTTACTACTCATGAGAAGCAACAAAAGTATCTATATGCACTTTGAAGGTGGTAGAACTCTTCGTGGTTTGACTCCGGAAGCACCACCGCCACACCTATTTCTGCCTAATAACAGCAGTTTTATGCGCTGCTGTTTTCTGGTCTGAAGGGTGTGGTAAGGGAGACATACTTTACCGAAGCATTCCATCTCAGTCCTCAGGGGTAGCAACGCATCTGTGGCTAACCTTAGGTAAGACTTTGATCTTACCTAGGGTTGATTATAGATGTCCATGGGCGGCAGTAGCCACTTACCATCAGGTGGACTGTATGCTCGTTTGCTACTCCCATACTAGAAAAAAAACAGAAAAAAAAAACTCCAATTAAGGCCCTAGTCCTCAAATAGAATTCATGTCCCACGTGGGAACGGTTACAGAGGACCAGACATGACAACCTCTTTTTACATTATGGAAGTACCAAACAAACATACAGCGTACCTGAACATAAGTATTGACTATCGCCCGCGAAATCTGTAATAAAATAAAATAAGAGTTCTACCACAGAGCGACCACAGATACTTTGCAGTCTTTGAGAACTAATTTAGAATGCTTGGTATAAGTTGCTTCCGTACCATACCCTTACCTAGAAAATAGCGGAGCTCAACACTGTTGCTAATAAGCAGAAGAAAAGTGGCAATAATACTTCCGTAACAAGAAATCATCAAACATCTTCGAAATAGGATCCTCTTAATATAGTATGGGAATCCTTTGCTATCTTTGTAAAAACATACATCACATTACATTACACTACATACATTACACACGTCTGGACTTGCCTTAACTCACTTTCAAGCTGGTCAAGCGTGTGCCACACTTTCTTCACGTGCACTTTCAAATTAAATGTTCTGCTTACATTTTTGATGATTTCACATACGATTAGTTGTGTGCAGTTATGACAGTGACGTAACATGCTGTAGTGATTATTCATAGTACTAACAAAACTTTAAAACTTTCCGGAGTCAAACATGCCGTAGTGGGTACATGAGCCGATTCTGACTAAACAAAAACTTAACATCTACTACTGCAAAAAAAAAAAGTAAGTCTAAAAAATATTGAATGTATTCTAAAACGTAAAACTCCCTCAAGTAAATGTACAGACAGCTAAAGTTACGTATTAATGTGGCGCCATTTGTTCAATTTCTTTTTATTATATTTCATCTGTATTTGTCTTGATATGGTTGACGCTAAAGTTACGTATTGCATTGGCGCCAATTTATTGTTTTTTTTTTTTTAGATTTTATAATTTCGGTCGTGATAATGTTGTTGATTAGTTTTAATGGATATTTTTTTTATCTTTCCTTGAACATTAAATTAATAAATTTCAACACACAAAAATCCGTGAAATGACATCAGAATACGAGCTTTAGGTATAAAAACACAAACATACAATTTTATTTATTGCACTTAAAATATGTTGTTTAGATCGCAGTAGGTGTTTTAGCACTCTTTAGTTTTATATGACAGTTAATAAAATAAATCACTCTAAAAGGTTTCGATTGTTACAATATTACTATTTATATTATAGTTTTATTACATTACAAGTAAAGTGTAAGTTTTGAATTTGATTATATAGCTTATATATTTTTTTAATCTAAAATGTAAAACCTATTTCGTTTTGTAATTCCAAATACATTACATTGAAAGCTGCTTAGACAAATAAATGGCCAAAAAGTGTATTTTGTAACGTTGTCACGTAACAGAGGTCCGATTTTGTATTGGAAACGAATGTGGCATATTAATGAATTTTCTATTATACTATTTTCGAAGTTTCTACAAGTAAAAATAATTTATCTGTAGAGGTTTACATTTTATTGTATATATATCTGCGGAAAACTCGAATAAACATACTACACGATATTCATTGTTTGTCTTTGTTTTAAGGTAATTTTGTTGCAGGTTTTTTTTTTTTTTAATAATTCGTTCACTAAAAACGCTCTATATTTTCATTGTTATTTGTTATACCACTGATCGGTTGAAATGGGTCAAGGTAAAAAATGTGAATGTAGAGAAAATTTTTGCAAGGGACCGTAAATATTTAAAAGGCTAAGAAATACGAACCCGAGACCATGAAACATTCGCTTGGCTCTACAAGTGTCAGCAATGAATGAACTTAGGTAAATTATCTACAATTCGCAGTGAAATTTCGTAGCTGAACGAATTGAGGCTGGTAGCGTAAAGCGATTTACGCTTAAAACGAATGTTTTCTGGCCCTTGAGTAAAGTAGATATTTAACTAACGAAATTATACGGAAAATTAAACCCGTTGAGCTGTAGATTAAAAGTTTATAAATAACTAAAATTATATGCAATTTTTTAAACTTAAATTTAGGGATTGCAACGGCAGAGGAGTCGTCAATCATCGAAGGCCTTGAAGAAGAATTCTTTTCGCATCTTTTTTTAAGAGCCGCATGTCAAATATATATAGCCGCTTGTAAGCTCAATTGAAAATACGAGTATTCAGATATATCAAAGAAAATACAGCTGTCAGTTTCCATGAACTACTGGCATGTGTAAAACATATCAGTTGAACGTCGCTACTAAATTACAGACACAATAGAAGAACGATAATCTCGGCCAAGGCGCTGCCGTTTCACAAATATTTGCATTAGCTTTTCAGCTCACGTTTGAGCTCTAGGAACAAAGGTCTAGGCTTTACGAAACGATATTTTGGAAAACTAAAGAAGTGAAGTGTAATTATTATTCGACATGTGGCGGTGTATTCAAGTTTTCCTTATACATCCGAGCTGACCTTGCTTTTCATAGGCATAGCTTTGCGTAATAGCTTGTAACTGATATATCATTATCATACTTTTAAGCAGTGGTCTCTTCTCAGAAGGGTTTGTATCAAAGTCTACAAAAGTGTGTATAAAGTTACCGCGATTATTGATCTACCTATAAAAAATTATAGTTAATGTTTTATACGCACTTTTTCTCAAAATTAAAACCCCAGAGTGCGAAATCGGAATTCATACTACAAGTTATCAATGCCGAAATAAACAAAATTGCGTGTTAACAGAATAAATATAAATCATAGGGAAAATATTAATATAATGTACTGCGACACCTCTGCTGTTGCACATGTCAATAGGCAACAGTTACTAGTGGCTGCTATCAATTTTGGAAGGAATAAAAATATCGTTTAAAAATTTAACTAGCCCAGTTAGTAATAAACAATAAACCTTTTGGCAAAGAAAATAGAAACCATTTATCATGAAAGTAACATGCAATACACACTCAACTTTTTGATGAATATTTCGCTCAACAATCATTCATTTTTTATTATCTTATAATCGCTAAATACAATTGAATCAGATTTGTCACATACAATCATTATGGAATCCACAAGTTTTTCTCGTTAGTGATAAAAAGTGGCGGAGGCGCGACGCATGGGAAAGCGTTGTTTCCGTCGTGACGAAGTTTTCCAATTTTGTCACTGCTCAGATATTGTTTAGAAGTTTACACAAAACAATATACCAACTTTATTGTATGTGTGTTAGTATTCTTTACGTTTATATCGAAATAAATGTATCTATGTAGAAACTTCATTTTATACGTTTATATTGAATACCTAGTCTACTGGACCTGAAATTTAAATATTACGTCGTCATTGTCGACCATTGGCTTACTTGAGAAACACAACACAAACTGTTTTATTCTATGTGGCACTGAATATTAAGTTGGCACGATTAAGGGATAGTTATATTTTCTAGTAAATTATATAATTTAAGCACTATCTACGATATTAATCTATGATCAAGCTAGAACTTTGTAGCTTATTCTGTTTCATTGCAACTGTGATCGTCTTTAAGCGTGGTTACTTAAAGATCCTTATACTTAAAGATATTTTAAGATCCTTACCAGTAGATATAGTATATAGCGGTGGTATATGTACATTTAAATGTGTTAATGACCAGTTGATCGATTTAAGGATATATAAATTAGCTTAAATTATGTCTTACAAGGGATATGAATAAGATTTTTCGTCGAAACATGTTGATAAATACCGCTAATTAATTATAAAATATTTAAATATATGCGGTTCAATTTACTTATTCAGTGTAAATTTACTTAATGTGATCAAAATTTTTAGTCTATGGAAATATGATCAATTTTTTATGATACAAAATTTCATTAATATCTCATCAGAGATGTTGGATTTGACTTCCCAGATATACTATATGTCTGAGATGTTTTGGATTACAAAATATTGCTTAATATAAATGACACTAGATGCAGTACGCAATAGATAGAACAGAAAAATAATTGATGGGTCCCAATTCAATCTGCACAATTACGTAAGATATCTGCACATTTACGTATATACCTAGTAATTTAGTAGTTAAATATTAAATGTTTAAGTCAAAGAAATGTACTAGCCACTCAGTTATCAGGTATTTGCTATATTAGGATTTTTTCTAGATTAAAAGCTAATAACGTGAAGTAATTTAACCATTGAAACGTGACTCAGACCTACTAAAATATGTAAACAATGCGCAAAAATGCGGATTTGTTACTAAATTCGTGCTCAAATTTGAATTATAAAAAATGGAATGCTACTCTAATCAATGATTTATTTCAAGTTTCGTTTCGTTACAGTCGCACATTTAATCGATTAAATTTTGACGCTTCTACGTAAAACCGCTAGGTCAAGGTTCATTCTAATTAAGAACATGTTCGTGATATTATACTCCTATCGATATATCGATCGTATATTCATATTGATGCCGACTGTTATTAAAATAAATAAATTTTGTCAATAATAGCTTTTGTGGTTTTGTCATATATAATTACGTATGGTTTGCCTTAGGAATTTTAAAAGCCACGGTGCTAGAATAGATACAATGGTATGAATTTTATATTTTTTTAAATTTTGTGTACATTAATAATATGTTTTTTGTCAGACCTTATAAGTAAGTAAATTATTCATTATACCTTATGGATTACCTTCTCTCTCTTAGTAGGTCTCTTAGTGGATCTTGTTGTGATAACTTTGAATTATTTTAATGCGAATGATGATTTTCCCTCTTCTCTTTAAGGAAGACGTTAAAATTTTAATGGCCGAGTTCAGTTCAAAACAATGTAAAAAAAAACAATAAATACTCATGCTACGACTAAACACACATTCGATAAATCTGCATTTAAATATGAAAACAACTATATATGTATGTAGCTCCGTTATACGTGTAGAGGAATAATAAAAACATACAGATATGATACGGCGACCCACTGCGTATTAACACATAGATAATGCACACTGACAAAATAAAATATGGTGTTAGATAAACAAAGGCTTTGTATTTTTTATTTTTTGAAGTTGAAATGAATATTAATGGTTCTTAATATATTTGATTGAATTTAAATATCTTGTTTTTATTTTAACCATTCATTTCTATCGCAGAAGAGGTCATTGCGCGACACGGAATCGTATTACATTTACTTAAGTAACGCTTGACTTCCATCGGCTTACAAAATCATAACACGCACAAATGTACGATTACTTGTATGTATATATAGCATGTAATGTAATGCACAAAAGTAATGCTCGTATTATATCTTGTTACCTAACTTGCGAGTTATTCGGTCGGTTTTTTATATTACAAAATTGTGAGCCATGTATACATATAAATATTTTTTAACTTTACTGAATCTTACGTCTTACAAATATAAAGGCGAAATTTTGTTAGGATGTTTGTTTATCGATCACGTCAAAATAATTGAACGTTCCTTAAGAGAATTAAATTTGGCACAGAGAAAGATTATTATTGTCTGAAACACATAGGCTTTTTATTCGGAAAATATGCGGTTCTCGTGGGATTCTTTTATTTTTGATGTTCACAGAGCAATGGATTGTCATGAAAATTTACATATTGGTAGTTTAGAGGTATAATACGTAAGTTTATAAACAGTATTCTTAGGTGTTTCACATTACTGTATTGTTTATTTAAAAACTTGACACTAAAAATAAAATTGCTAGTTTTTTTTGCAGTTGCTTCTAAATAGCGGTTTTCCCATACCGTCATGAATATGAACCGTTACTTAGACAGATATCGAATACTGATATATTATAACGAGGTTATGGATGAGTATTGATGACACACGTTTATGGTTTTCAAATTTGGTTATCTGTTTTGTGGGCGGCGTATCTATGTCTATACTAATATTATAAAGCAGAAGAGATTACTCGTTTGGTTGAACACGCTAATCTCAGGAACTACTGGTTTGAATTGAAAAAAAAATGTACGTTGAATAGTCCATTTATTGAAGAAGGCTTTATAGGCTATATATAACATTACGCTGTTTATCTCATTGTATGTATTTTTCTTTTGAGGAAGCGGGTGAAACCGTGGGTACGGCTAGTATCCCTATAAGAGTGGCGCAGGATCACGAGTGATCGATTATGATAAACAGATTATTCTGCTTTGTAACTTTGAAATACATACTAAATGATAGTATTTAAGTGGTCGAGACCGTTTAGTGTGGGAAGCACTAAATTAGAATCACTTATATCATTAGGAACCGTTTATGCCTTGAAATGTAATTTTATTTATTAATCATAGTATGGATGTGGTATACTTTAAAAACATTATTATGTTACGTTATAATTAACATTATTTCATCGGATTTAATATTACACTGAGATAGGGTACGTACATATATTGAAACGTGTGGGCAGTAATAATAGGTACGTAGGTAGACTTGGATTTGATTGCATATTAATATAATTTGTATTTAAAAGATTGTAAAATTAAATGCCGAAATTTGTGTGGTTTTCTATTATACATATATGATAGAAATTTAATATATAAAAAGGCCGCAATATTAGATCACATTATACATTAAGACAGTATAATTTCCATGTGAAGAAATTTATCGTTTTGGTGGAAAGGTGTGGATGCAAGCTGACTTATGGGAGGGACCTTGGGAGTGACAACGCATTTGTGATCTGCTTCAGGTAGAATCCATGTTATGTATGGAGTTGCTAACAAATTTGCATGTGCAGCAGACCGCTTACTCCGTCCCTGTGGTTCCGGGATTAGAATAAGGCTACGGTATCCCCTGCCTGTCGTAGAGGCGACTAAAAGGGGCTTCCGGGTGGCAAGAGTGGAAGCTCGAACCATCCAGCCAGGCGACCCCGGGAAGGACGGCAGTATGTGTGGTCGCACACCGCCGTAAAGACCAGACGATGCGGTGGGCCCAGCCGTTTACTTGGGTGGAGCCCAATGGGCCAACGCGCTCAGAGGACTCCGGTTGTGTTCCTTTGGAAATCCCGGAGTCCTCTTCGCAGCGCCGAGGACGGTCACCGGAGGGGTTTTAGTGCGGTAAAAATCCCACATAACCTGGTGTCGCTCCCAGGACGTCAGGTACCTTTTGAAGGTTTCCCCTTCGAAAACAAAAACATTACTCATTTGCTACTACAGTCTTATAAAACAGGTTTAGGGTTGAGTTGCAATTTCTATACTCTGTAGTAATTACTACTTCCATGATGCACATCATGTACTTGATTAAATTATTGTGCAGGCAAATCATAACCCACAATTACACTGAACCGCATAAGTCCGGACGTTAATCAAAGAGTAGGGTTTGACCGATGTAGCAACTTGATGGGTGTTGCGTAACAATAAATTACAGAGCAAACTAGCATGTTACTTCTCAATATCGCTTATGTAAATAGTTGTGCTAAGTTGAAAATATTCAGAGTATCTTTAAAGTCTAGTCAAAATCGTAAAATAAGATACAAATCATAATAATCCTAATTCTTGTAACAAAGTGCTTGCATTCGAATTTTTGCTTGACACGAAAAAAAGGCAAAAACACGCATACAGTTACATTAATAGGTTAGAGGACATTTAAATCGATTATACTAGTAATAAATTATATCTTGTAATAAATTATTTGTCTTATCTAGCAATAAAGCAATAAAATTAATTTATAATGTAACATAAGGTGTAGATATTAAATTCATTGCATATTAATAGGTACATACATATATACCTACATTCATATTAAAAATCTTAATGCATGCATTTTTATATATAAAATACTGAAACATTCCGCCCATAGTCGTTTTTATTTGACCCTAGATAGTATTATAGTCCTACCTGAGGTCACCCATGGGTTATTCTACCACTGAGAACCAAGTTGGGACGTTTCGTGTAATTACTCGTATGTCACCCTTAACCCTCCCGATTATATCACAGTAGTGCTTAACACTGTTGTTATTTTTTTTATCAGATTTAGTATCAAACGGGTATGCAGCCCCCGTGATATAAGTGGTTACTGCCACCCATGGAGTGGTACGCAACTTCATATAGGTTCTATCCAAAGAAGACAACAGATGCGCTACCCCCGAGGACTAAGATGGTCGCCTCGTGTATTAGTGAGCCGGCTACATTAGTCTGAAATATATATTCAATTAATGTTATTTAGACTTTGGATGATTTATGGAGACATTTAGTGTGGTTGAGAAAGGATTAAATGGATTTCGCAAGTGATTAACGACCGTGCGATAAATAAGTTTGTATGAATAGGTTTTTGTTAGTAGAAATCTACAGAAGGCTAAATCATTGTGATTTACCCTTGTATTTTTAATAAAACTTTTGCAAGTATTATGATTTGTTATCGATTGGCACATCTTAATAACTTAAAAAAAATCGTCTACTAATTTTCAGTCTAACAAAGTATAGCGAAAAATATCATATTTATAAACATCATAATATATTTAAGTGTCTAGAAATATTAACAATTTCTCGTTTATAATATCATGGAACTAGAAAATAGACATCCTACCTACCAGACCGGTACCAGGATAGGTATCCAACGAAAATTAGGATTGGATTGATTAGGTTTTGAAGGTGGTGGAGCTCTTTGTGGTTCGACTCCGGTAGCACCACCGCCACACCTATTTCTGCCTAATAATAGCAGTGTTATGCGCTGTTGTGTTCTGGTCTGACGGGTGTGGTAAGGGAGACATACTTTTCCGAGGCATTCCATCTTAGTCCTCAGGGGTAGCAACGCATCTATGGCCAATCTTAGGTCTCACCTAACCCACCTAACCTTTGATCTTATCTAGGGTTGATTACAGATGTCCATGGGCGGCAGTGGCCGCTTTCCATCGGGTAGGTTGCATGCTCATTTGCTACTTCCATACTATAAAAAAAGCTTGACGGTGTTAATAAAACTGAAACAGCTCAGTTCTGCCGCAACTAAACAATACAGAGTTACCTTACCATTTGTTTCTAACCGCGAATGAATATGAAGATTAATTTTACTGGTTTCATTATTTCACTTAATAGGTACCTACTAACTAATTATAGTCGACTGTGTTAATTACCTAATTATTGATTGTTTAGCGACATACTTGCATATAAAATACCTCCGTGAAATTACAATGCTCATTGAAACGGAATATTAGACGGAATATTAGAACGTGTAACATGATAAATAAACCTTAGTTTCTGATGTTATGGTTGATTTCTAAATATAACCAGTAAAATAACTTTTAACCTGGTAATATGTGTATCGATTTTTTATTTGGGAAGTGT
This sequence comes from Cecropterus lyciades, assembly GCA_002930495.1. NCBI lineage: Eukaryota > Metazoa > Arthropoda > Insecta > Lepidoptera > Hesperiidae > Cecropterus > Cecropterus lyciades. Next base: position 410,783 of record MOOZ01001074.1, read on the forward strand.
ATCTATAATAAAACTTAATATCAATGCTATTCTTGAAAACAAGTATTTTAACATTAAACAAACCAACGAACTATGCAAATAGTTTTAAGTATAAATTATTTTAGTTTGGTAATATAAAAGAAATGAATAAAAGTAAATAACATATTACCGTTATTCTATATTTTAGCATTTTATAGGTACACGTATCGTGAGAATTGGTTACAAATAAACGTCTTACTTAGAAATCATGAATTTTGCGCCTCTAAACATTCCTTATTAACTATGCAAGCCCACGAACAATAACTGGTGAGTTTAATTACATTACATAAGTTACGTAGCCACATTGTAAAGTGACGGAAAGAATATATTTTTATTGTTCTTCAGACTTTCACGGTCATGAATGGTGCGTGGGCGACTTTCTTTAGCGGTGCATTGTTTGCGACAGGTGTTCCGCTCATTAGCTCGATGACGTAACTTGTAATTAATTTGGCGGATTCCGACACTGATTACATATTTTGACACTTGAGGGATGCTCGTATCTTGCTTGGTGTAATTAGGTGATACTATTGTTAATGATGAAATCTGCTACGTTTCCTGTTATTATCCGGTTTTGAAAACTATTTAGCGAAATTCGTTACACGACTTTTACATTCCGTACTTTTAACGGATGTTCTCCTACGGTCCAACTTATTAAATGTCAAAGTTGCTAAGCCACGTTGGAGCCGCGTAGTGTGGTGTCTACGTGAGTTGTATAGTGGGAAGAGTCCAGAGTCCAGAAGAGAAACATATAAAGCTATAGCTAATACAATTTTACCAATAAATTAATATTTAGTGCAGTAACTGTTAACATTGCTTAGTAACCTTTGTTTATATTATACGGTTTATATATTGTACAGTTTAAAATAATGGTTTTGTAATTTATCTCTATTGATTTAGTTCTATAGTAAATGTATCGTATAAAGGAATTAGTTGTAAATTGTTTTACATGGGGATATTGAACTTGTGTATGTCGAGGCAGTGTTTATGTCACGTCATTTCTAGGATTGCAAGAAAGTGACTTCCTGTCATTTCTGCGGGACCCAAGGTGTTCGAACTCAACCGGTTCGGTGTATGAACTAGGCTTATAAATGACAAAGTAACCTATCATTATTTAAGCTGTTTACATTTGTAACTTATATTAGAAACAGAGAAAGTTTGACAGACATAATCGCAGTCGATTTGAATAATTCCTTGGACGATAGAAAGTAACGTTTTCTGGTACATTTTGTGTACCGTACAGTCTTTTATTGCATCATATATAGCATCATGTATATGCAACTTTATATAGATTCTATCCAAAGTCGATCACAGATGCGCTACCCCCGCTATATATATGTAGCTTATATTCGCGTTTTAAGTGTAAGATTTGCAGAATCCTTCATAGTTTAATTGCGGCGGAAGTGCTGAGCTATTGGATTGGATTCAATTTTTGTAGAAGAATTTGGTAATTTATTATTTAGGAATAAAAATACACTTGTGGACAATCTCCTATAGAATTCCAATCTTATTCGATTGGTTTGGTTATTTACGCTTGACGTGTTTTGTGCCATAGCGAACTCTAAGCGAAACTACGAACTCTAATCTGAACGAATACTAAATTAGTATCGTAGTGCCATAAAAAAATATTTGAATAAAAAGAATATATATTTATAAAATTTTCGTAATCACTAACTACGCGACACAGGCCAAATTACTTAGGAACACCTCGTCTTTTGGTTCATGAACAGAAGGAATAGTGCAAAAATAGATAACTCCAACTTAATGGACACAAATAATAAAACGTTGTTAGCTAGCAACCATCATGACTAGTGTTTGTAAACCAATATTGTACAATCCAGATAGCTGTCATTAAAATCCAATCGCGAGTCTCAGCGGTTGATTTATGGTTTGCAAATAGAACGACGTTCGGGGAATAGATTTCATATTTGTATTTTGCGAGCACTTGATGTAAGCCAATATTTAGTCTAGTCTTAAAAATATTAAGAGATGTAAAAACATTCGACTAATTTTAATTTCAATTGATAAATATAGAAAGGGAAATGCATAAAAGTTAGGTATTCAATAAACATAAAAGTATTTTTTTCGCAATGCCGACTGACGAGTATCTATGCACGTATTTTGCATCTGTGACCAATGTCAGTTCACTGTATTTTTACTCGCGCTCGTTTGTTACTTCGATTTTTAAAAAGTAAATTTAACTCACATGCTATTTCTTCACATAACTCTTAAAATTAGCAAGCTGACGTGGTTCTGGGCCAGCCACATTGCTCGTTGGATCGATAACCGATGGGGAAGAAGGGTCCTCGAATGGTGACCACGTTAAGGCAAATGCAAAGGCCCTCGTCCAGGTGGACAGGAAACCGTTGGATTTAGAAGGCACAGGACCGGTTGGAGTGCCGTCACTTAGGGGAGGCTACGTCCAGCAGTGGACCTCGAAAGGCTGATGGATGGATGGATGCTATTTTTAAAATAACAGATTGAAAATCAATACATGCATGGTAGTTTCCGGTGGTGGTTGGTCCCACATGGTAGTTTCCGTGATATAAATATTAGATTTAGTTAAGATAGAAAGAAAAAACAAAATAAGGACACAAAAAGCAATCAATTCCTTTAGAAATGAGCCGTTGTTTATTAAGTAATTAAGTAGATATGGGCGAGTATATGTAAATAAAAACTTCGTGCTTGTATTATTGAAAACGTGTAAGGTATTGTATAGTCTAAAATTATTTAAATAAACAAATCTATGGACACGTGAGATAAGTGTTTGCATCATAAAACTTTGCTTAAATATTTTTAATTTCTGAATTGCGAATTCCACTTAATTTAACGCTTAGTAAAGGTAGGCAAATATCCGCGTATGAACTGTTACTTATTGAGTTTGTATTCTTTGCTTTTTAGTATCTAAAATTGCACTTTGTAAAAAACGTTTGCGGGTACTGAGCTAAGACAATCTTAGTACTTTCTTATGTAATAATAAATAATTAAGCTATATTTAATTAATTCCATTCAAAATTATTACAAAAATGATATTTTAAAAGCAATTATAATACAATAACATTATCTGCATAACACTTTTAAAACAATTAGATAACTTTCAAATTTATTATGAGTAAATTATAATTTTTTTATTTTTTTTATTTTTTAATATACATTTTTAGAAATACATTATGCATTATAACTTACCTAGGTTAATTTTGGTATTAGGTACTCGTATGTGAAGAAGTCCGTTATCTGTAACAAAGACTATACATAGAGTTACTTATATAATATATAGTTACTTATATATCTCAGATACGATTTTGTACAAAGTCCAATAAGCGTTTAATGCGGTACGTGCCGTTGTTGTTAAATAGTAGCATAGTTTGATTACGTTAATTTGTAAGTTGACCGGTCTTCGAACCCTAGATGCACACGTAAATTTTTTTAATGTCATAGACTCGTAGATTGATGGCATATTAGAAATGATATATTAGTAATTAGTTTATTTTAATATGTTACGGGTACTCACGATATGTAATTCGATCCAGTGGACATAAACCTCAGATGATCTCCGCTGAGCGTCATTATTTTCCACGTTTAGTAAGAGGAGCAATAGAGATCAAAAAACATCCTAGGAACTTTAACAGAGAAGATGGTTTTAAATTAGCGCAAACGTGGAATCCAGTGGTTAGTTTATATAAATCACAAACAATGCAAAGTTCGGTGCGTAAAGATACGTTTAGTGTTGTGTGTCGTGATATGGAACCTAAGAAAGAAAAACGTACTAGACGTAGGGTAGATAGGTTAATCTACCACTAGTGCTTGTCAACGGTCTCTGCCCGTCACCGCAGTTCCGCCGTGACCACGATCCATGTAACTGGGTCGAAATATCGGCAAAAAGAAAATTCAAAACCGCATATCGTGAGTACCCGTAACATATTAAAATGTATCAATTCCGCGATAATATTAGCCTAAAATCATATAGTAATTAGTTATTATTTACAATTTATAAATAACTTGAAGGTGGTAGAACTATTTGTGGTTCGACTCCGGAAGCACCACCGCCACATCTATTTCTGCCTAATAACTGGTCTGAAGGGTGTGGAGTAGTTTTCTTTTCCGAGGCGTTCCATCTTAGTCCTCAGGGGTAGCAA
>MOOZ01001074.1:416558-432650 GCA_002930495.1 Cecropterus lyciades
AGTAAATTTTAATCACATGCTATTTCTTCACATAACTCTTAAAATTAGAAAGCTGACGTGGCTCTGGGCCAGCCACATCGCTCGTCGGATCGATAACCGATGGGAAAGAAGGGTCCTCGAATGGTGACCATGTTAAGGCAAAAGCACAGGCCCTCGTCCAGGTGGACGGGAAACCGTTGGATTTAGAAGGCACAGGACCGGTTGGAGTGCCGTCAATTAGGGGAGGCTACGTCCAGCAGTGGACCTCGAAAGGCTGATGGATGGATGGATGGATGCTATTTTTAAAATAATAAATTGATAATCAATAGGTACATGCATGGTAGCTTCCGGTGGTGTTTGGTTCCACATGGTAGTTACCGTGATATGAATATTAGATTTAGGTAAGATAGAAAGAAAAAACAAAATAAGGACACAAAAAGCAATAAATTCCTTTAGAAATGAGCCGTTGTTTATTAAGCAAGTAAATACCACGTAGGTATATGCGAGTATATGTAAATAAAAACTTCGTGCTTGTATTGTTGAAAACGTGTAATGCATTGTATAATCCAAAATTATTTAAATAAACAAATCTATGGACACGTGAGATAAGTGTTTGCATCGTAAAACTTTGCTTAAATATTTTTAATTTCTGAATTGCGAATTCCACTTAATTTAACGCTTAGTAAAGGTAGGCAAATATCCGCGTATGAACTGTTACTTTATTGAGTTTGTATTCATTGCTTTTTAGTATCTAAAATTAACACTATGACTTAATAAAGATGTATGCACTTTTTAAAAAACGTTTGCGGGTACTGAGCTAAGATAATCTTAGTACTTTCTTATGTAATAATAAATAATCAAGCTTTATTTAATTAATTCACTCAAAATTATTGATATAAATACATGATATTTTAAAAGCAATTATAATACGATAACATTATCTGAATAACACTGAAAACAATTATCTAAAATTAGATAACTTTCAAATTTATTATGAGTAAATTATTATTATTATTTTTTAATATGCATTTTTACCTAGGTTAATTTTCGTACTCGTATATGAAGAAGTCCGATATCTGTAACAAAGACTATACATAGAGTTACTTATATAATACATAGTTACTTATATTTCTCAAATATGATTTTCTACAAAGTCCAATAAGCGTTTAATGCGTGCCGTTGCTGTTAAATAGTAGCATAGTTTGATTACGTTAATTTGTAATTGACCGGGCTTCGAACCATAGATGCACACATAAATTCTTTCAATGTCATAGACTCGTAGATTGATGGCATATTAATAATTATATATTAGTAGTTAGTTATTATTTACAATGTATAAATATCTTGAAGGTGGTAGAACTCTTTGTGGTTCGACTCCGGAAGCACCATCGCCACATCTATTTCTGCCAAATAACTGGTCTGAAGGGTGTGGTAAGGGAGACCATCTTTTCATGTCAGAGTTTGGCGATGATGGATGATAATGACTCTTTCTCATTTTTAAAGGAAACTCACATACAGCATTGGGGTTGTAATGGATTAATGAGTAAAGTGTATAAATAACCTAAGTATGTGATCAACTTAAGCAAATACTGTTCGCGCGTTAAGTGAAAACGTCGATGCGCACTCACACAAGTATAGTAATATCTGATAGGATAGTGAATGTGTGTGTCGGCTCTCGTTTCTATATAACGACACTTCATTACAGTTTGTACGTTATTTTTTTCCGTATAACCTTTCGTTGAATTATTATGAGACGTTTATTTATTGCTCCATATCAGTTTATACGTTGCTACCTATAAGAAGTTTGTTAGAATACTTCATGTCAGTTAAGCCTTCTTTTAAATCTTTTAAATTTGGCGACGGTCGTCACTGCCATTTTAATATAGATAAAGACGCTGACATTTTGAGACGTATGAAATATATTTCCTATATGAATTATAAATCATAAGGAATTAAGTCGCAATCATAGAAAATGTACTGTTGAATATATAAACACGCCATATAAAATCATCAGGGATAATAAATTACGCATTTAGATACAATATTGCCATAAAATTTTATTTTAATGTTATTTAAACCAAAGGTAAAGGAATAAAATCATTCGTATGGCGTTTAAAAGGATGTTAAAAGGCAATTATACACATAATTATAGTATGGAGATAATTAACAGATTTAGGTTTACATATTAACATATGTGTAAATTTAAATTAAATTACATTTCTCCTATCTATTATGTTTATTTTGAAAGTATGTTCTTAGATGTATTAATAAGCGCAAAGAAAGTCCAAATCATTTAGTGACGCGTTCACATTTATTCAATTACCACGAAGACTTCATAGCCATATCGCCTTTTCACTCTAGATCTCGATTGTCATTCGATTACTTATACCTTAAAGGTCATTTTACAGTGGTTTAATGATATGAAGTAATCAGACCGATTATGTAATGTTACGAGAGTTCGAGAGATGGGAAAGTCCATTTCTCCGATGTACGAAATGTTGAGATTTCTCGCTGACTTTGCATATAAGTGGTAATGTTACGTTTGGACAGAGAGTCGTATGGTCGTAATGGAATGTTTAAATTTATGTAATTCATACGTTTCCTGTTTAACTGTTGGGGAAATGTTCGAGCCTTTAGTATAAAATAAGAATGAATTTTATAAATAACAGAAGTGAGTAAAAGTCTTTCGTCGGTGACTGAGAGACGCCATAACAAAGAGGTGTGAGAACTAAGAAAAATAAGAAAGGAAATGTCCCCTTTGTGATTTAGTATTTGAGGATATTTAAAGCAAAGTAAAGTAAGTAGCAGACAAGGTTGAACATATTCGTACGACTAATCAAATATATCAACTCCTTGAATAAACCAATATATGCTTGGTGGTATTAGAGGAGGAGAGGAGAGGATGAATGAGTACACCTGAAGTTTAGTGGAAAATGAACATTAGGTACTAGTCTCTATAAAACAGGCTAAGTGTTAGTGTTAGCATGATTTTATCCTTATTAAATAAGCATCTATGAATGCTATGCGAGGACAGAAACTGTATCATACAAGATCACCTCTAAACCTAATGAAGGCTTCCCTCCGAATACTATGAATCTCGTCTCCCCACTATTTACTATATATAGTTTTATTAGTGTCATCTCCATATCGGACAAACCATTAGTTTACAGGTCAATGATTTTACTGTTATAGATCCGGTTATAAGTATTTTATAATTCAATTATATATTTATCTTAAATACAATTTAGCTTTCGGTGATATTTTGAATAATTTTTATACTAAAAATGAATTTAAAACTGAATCCATTAAAATTTGCATTTTAAAATTTAAGTCATTGGAATTTTACGACGGACAAAATCCATGATTATTATAAATTATGTTTCAAATGCAATTTTAAAAATTCCATTTATTTTAGATAGTGCGGCTTATAGATAATGCGGTTTTTGTGTTTTTGAAAAATAAATGGATAGTTTTCTATTTATTCTTCGAAAAAAAAATACGGCAAACTTACTTAACCTTATATTTTTAGAAACACTAACACACAACTTTTGTAAATTCGTTAAAATGTTACTAATGCAAGGCGCATTAGTAAGATTTTAACGAATTTAACAGAAGTGTATTTTCTGCATTATTTTGTAAGATTTTCCGCGAGTTTATTTATTCATGCTTGCATGGTATTTGTACTGGTTACACAATATTCGTTCCAATTTCGTTTACGTTACATTATTTAATGCAACTTTGTTGTTATAAGGAAGCAATAATGCATTTACCGAAATTCAAGCAGCATCGCTGGCTCATACGTGAACTACTATTGCATAAAAAGTGGGTTACAGAAAGTGAGTAATCAATTAGACGTGTTACGCCGCGTCGAGTCGGCCTTTGTTCTGCGATCCCACTGTTTCGTCTGTAGACGATTTCTTAAGGACTTGTTTTTTCAAGACCGAATAGAATTTGAATTAAAAGTTAATTAAATAAGCTTCGCCTCGAAGAGTTCTCGAACCTCGAACACTATGAGATTGCGTTCTTCAAAGGGAATTCGTGCGCTTTCTTTTAACCCATAATGCACTGATCCTTGCGTAACAGACAATAACAGTTTCTTAAATTTGCTTAACTAATAGTTAATACTCCCTAATTGTGCTAAAATGGTTGGTTAACCAAAATAGTTTAAATAAAGTTAGTAGAAAATATGTATACATCATAAAGAAATAAAGTCAAAAAAAAATGTGTAGAATTAGCGAGACAGGTATAACAAAAAGGAAAATATTTTGGAGAATAGAGATATCTCTATGTATCTATGAAATACTAATTATTATTAAAATATGAGTTATGTATGCATGCATTTTGCATTCCTCATTTAAATAAATTCATATTCAGCAACAGCCATTTTTATAAACTATCTTTTTTTTGTTATTTTTAGATAACTAGGTTTGGTTTATTTTTATTCGTTGTTCATCGGACTTTAATTGTTTATAAGAAAGGAGTGATAAGTCGGTCTCATTTTCATCCCTAACCTTGAGGACTTTAACCCTTAAAACAAGGCTTCAGAAAGCCATCATTGTTATTAAAACAAAACTAGATGTGGCAATTACATTCTAGCTAAACTATATAATTTAGATCTTAAATTGAAATTTTAAGAAGCAATTTAAACAATTCATATTTGCAATGAAATTCCTAAGGTTAGGAAGTCGCGATTCTTACTACCATTTATTATGTAAGTTTACTCTGCACTGCTAACTGAAAAATTTCTCTTCCAGGTAATTCAATTCAACATTTTAAACGGTTCACACAAGACAAGAGGTACGCATTAAGAGGAACCAAAACTAATAGAGTTATTTCTCAGGTGGGTAATAAAGTTACTATTGCGTATTGTACTTGTAATTTTCAAGCAAAATAGAGGTGTTTCGAAACTTCCATGTGTTGGCACATTTCCCAGGCAAAGGTTAATAGTTTAATTCATGCTCATATTAACAATAAAGTGGCTTTATTAACCCGTCATCGGTTGCAACACTGAACATCTGGTAAAATTAAAGATTCACTTAATTGATTCAAATTAATTCCGTTGCAAAAATACGCGTAAAATTATCTTATAAGTGGCGTGGGACAATTTCTAGCAATAAGTCGTAAATTGTACAGTAATTTATTTCTAAATCAACATTTATAATAAATAACGTAATCAAAGGTTCAATCTAGGTAACATAAGTTCAGGGCATGCTTTGGAATCGGTTTGAAGTATAGGGTTTCGAAGGCAAGGGATCGGTTGGTGGGCGTTTGAATGAGGAAGTCTAGGCAAAACTCAAATGATAATAATTCGATTAGTGATACGAAGTGATAAAAATATTTTCAATTAATTTATTCATAAAAATATCTTAAAATATACTAAATGTAGAGCCACGGATTTTTTTATCAATATTTATCTAAACTAGGACATAGTCTAAACATCTGTTTTAATTTAAAATACACACCGGTTGCTTGATTTAATATATTCGATCGCAATAATAATTATAAGCATGCATACATCTATATTATATAGATTTAAAATTATTATTTATCACTTTTGTACTTTGTTAATTAATTATTATCTGTTTTTATTTTAATTATTGAATGTAATAATTTAATAATATTTTAATATCTTTATATATTGTAAATAACTATGAATATTAATTATCTTAGGAATAAGCGCAAATAATTAAAAAGTACTTAATATAATTAAGTAAAGAAACTGTCCTTAGTGATTTTAGGTTTAATCTATTTATCAGCCTTCTGAAGTTACTCATAGGCTTCCCCTAATAGTGTTTTTGCCAACAGTCACCGTGCCTGACATGCGTGTTGGTGATCACAGTGTGTTGGGGTTGAGTGGGTGTTGATGATTGTCTCTTAGTTACCTCCTACAACTTAAGACTGACGCCACCCGGCCTATCCGAGTGTAAACCTATACATATAAAACGGGTGCCATCAACAAGTCATCTCGTGGGGAGCAGAGTGTTATGGGACATTTGTCCCCATTCAATTGATACCATTTTGAGAAGAGAGGGTTTCCTTACTGTCCATAAGCTGCGGTAATACACTCAACACTTGCTACATTCCGCAGGCTCGACGGTTTTGACATCGGATGCCTGATCACACATTCATTAGCATACTCGCTCTGTGTAATACAAACCATTAGCGGACGATTGCGCTAAGTACGTCCCTAATCTATTTAATAAATAGGCAAAGATGTAAGAGTTTCGTACATTCTTTTATTCGTACATTATTCGTACATTCGTTATCGACTTTTTTCGACGAGATTTTCACGAATAATAGAAGTAAAGTTATTAAAAATATTAAAAAAAAGAACCCGACTGCTTAAAAGGGTTTTTTTTGTTTATAATAATATAAATTTAACACTTTATATAAGTTTCCGACAAAAGTTCATGTTAAAGTATTATAACATATATATTTTTAGATTGGTCTATTTACTAGCTTTCATTTGATATCCATATTGTTGTGATAATATTTTTTTAACAAAAAATAGAAACAGACTTCTATGCCACTAAAAAGCAAAAAAATAATTTAAATATACTCTGGTTTCATACATACACAGTACATAGTACATAGTAAATAGTCCCGAAGTCGGCACTGGATTGTACGCTCACTCTCTACATCTTTATATATAAAAGTTTTATTACTAACGTAAACACATCATTCACATACAAGCATTAAACTTATGATATTTCAATTTACTTTTATAAATGGTTAAAACTAATCTGTGAGTAAAAACTAGTAGTAGGTACTTTGCTCACTAATAAAGGTGACCTAATGGTGGTCACAGAATGCTAAACGTTTAGTAAATAAGTGGAACGCCTGAACGAAGATGCCTTAGTGATTTTACATAAATGTGCACACAAGAATGAAGTCAATAAGGCCTTGACTCACTGACTAGGGCTGTAGAGTGTTTGCTAAAAATGACGAATTTTTTTACAACTTATTTTAATACTACTTTTATTATTTAAATACTGAACATAAAAGAAGAAAAAATATTATATTATAGACACAAAATCCAAAGAGTAAAAAATTAATACCTGTATTACAATTTTGTGCCTTATATACATGGTTTTATGTATGGTTATTACCAAAATGGCTTTATTCATAATATGAATTGATATGGTGGACAAATTCTATATGTTCAGATAGTAAACATAAATAATTATAGTTAATTTCTTTATCCTAACATGTACTACAAATTAAGTCCCTGTGTGTCTCTACATAGCATATATTAAGATATATATTTATTTTGGGAGCGTAAGTAATAAAAAAAACGTTTCGATTTAGATTTTCTGTGCGTCCATTAAACTATTTGTCTATTTGCTTGAAATCATATTAAATCAAAACTACTTAATATAATTTAACAGAATATTTATTGTTCTTATCTTGAAGTAACATTGAGTCTATAGTTCTCTAAAATTAATCGACTCTATTAAAATTATAACTATAGAATATGAATATAAAGTAATGTTAATTTTTTCTTCAAACACGGATGAAACCGCGGGCCACAACCTATTTCAATATAATAATGACAAAATTATCGTAATGTACGCTTGTTCGCAGGAATATATATTTTTTGCTAATCGTGGCTAATGATGGATAAAAAATTGTTATCATTGAAGCGGTAACCCTACTTACGACTTGTTTTGCCACTAGTGGCAAAGTTACTTAAACGGCAAGTTAGGTTTTTCGGTCCTTTCTTGAGTAAGACGTCTCATTGAGGCGAACCAGTCGCTTCTTTACTTGTAATGCACATTTTTTTGCTCGATTTCGTCATTCAATTTTTATTTTATCATAGTCGATTTTTGATTCGTTATGAATTCTAGTAGTTTTTTCCTCGTACTCTTTCGTAAATGTTTTATGTTTTTTACGGAATTTCATTTCCGAGTTTTTTTTATAAAAAAATGGGTTCTCTAGTATATTAAAGCTTAGATTGTTTTGTTTTATTATTTTGTATAGTAATAGGTAGTGGACAGCAAGCTGCATAGGAAATATGTAAATTTTGTAGGATAGGCAAATATTATTGCACATACTGTGTACTTATCAAATAGTTTTACGTGGGTACAATATACATGTTGTTGTCATGTGAGAGAAAGACCGAGTACTGTTTACACTTTCTATCGATAAACTAATATTAATTTTGACCATCGTTTTATAAGAAAATTATATGTTATATATATGTTTTATAAGAAAATTACTTTATGTTAAATTAAAAGAAAAATACTATGGGTATAAGCAAAATTAATACTTTTTTAAAGTACCCTATTAGCACACATTTTATCTGCCATGTTTGCACAAATATTGTTTGAAAGTTATTTGTAGAGCTATTTAAGAATACTACACTTGCATCCTTAATAGAATCCTTTGTCAAATAAATATTTGCACTAATTGATAGCAGCGAGATCTGATCGATCATTCAACAGGTCCCAGTTCAAATATAGCTTTAACTGGCCGCTGCCTACGACTTCGTATGCGAAAACAAAAAAATACATTTACGCCCTTTTACTCCCGTTAAAAACCCCGGGATAAAATATAAAAAAAAAACCTTTTTAGTGGGTATATATTAACCTCTAAAGCATAAATTAACCTCTTGTCCAAATTTCCTGGTTGTATCTTTTAGTACCATAATTCATAAGTGAGAATCCTTTAGCTCATGTATAAAGGCTCATCAGTCTTAAGCCCTGAGAGGAGACTCGTGCCCAGTAGTAAAACAGTGATGGGTTAGTAGGTAATTTGTAAAAAAATCCGAATGAAACGTCACTATGTTGTTTGCACTCATATACTATAACCACAAAAGTGTTGATTCAACCACTTGAACAGCCACTTGCGACTCTAAGGTACTAATTGAGTGAGGCTCTTTGACCGGCAGAGGCCAAGGGCATGTATGATAAAGGTAAACAGATATTATCATCTGACATCAAGGATTTTACGATAAAAAAGACAGAATAAATCTGGCTTTTATTTAAGCATTGATCCGGCATTGCTTGTAAAAAGTGATTAATTTTGTTTATTTTATAGTAATACTAGGTTTTACCCGCGTCTCCACCCGCTTTTGTCACATTTACCACGATAATGAGTATTCCATGTGTTTATCTAGATCATAAACTATCAGTGCGCCAAATTTCAGTGCAATTCGGATCGGTGGTTTTTGCGTGAAAGAGTAACAAACACACATAATTTGAAGGTGGTAGAACTCTTTGTTGTTCGACTCCGAAAGCACGTATATCTCTATTTCTGCCTAACAACAGCAGTGTTCTGATCTGAAGGGTGTGGTAAGGGAGACATAATTTTACGAGGCATTCCATCTTAGCCCTCAGAGGTAGCAGCGCATCTGTAGCCAACTTTAGGTGAGGCTTTGATCTTATCTAGGGTTGATTACGGATTCCATGGGCTGCAGTAGCTACTTACCATAATTTGGGCTGCATGCTCGTTTGCTACTTTCATACTATATATGTATAATAAAAACAATAAACATACATCCTTACAAAATTTCGCCTTTATAATATTAGTTAGATTTGTGACTGGAATATATTATGTAATGTGGCAGGAAACCCTATTTACGTAGTTTATGTAAAAGTATTTACCAACGATAATAAGTTTGGAATACCTTAATTTAAATGGTTATTCATATTTCATTACTATACGAATAAATTAATTGAAAAAGTTATCTTTGTATCACGTTCAGGCGCACACACACACACACTCACACACACATACATACTCTTCCGCATTTAAACGAATCTCGAGCGCATTGTCTACTTTAAAATATTTTGTTTTCTTTTTTTTTTTATATTTCATATTTTTGATGTGATGAATACTTTGTGATGTTTTAGCTTAATAAGTATATTGTAAATCCGTTATTGGCTTCAAGACCCATATTATAAGTTTAGAGCGTAAAGTAAATTGATTGTTGTAAGCTGTGGATTTTGTGAATAAATAAATAAACTATCCATAAATCAGGTGTAATGAGGGCTACATGAAACATGCATAAAGTTCCACTAAAATTAATGTTTTAGCAGAACTTAACGCACGTTGCTAATGTGTTGACTACTTTATTGATAATCTTTCAAATATAAATTTCAAAGCATCGTACTTCGCTGCATTGAATTTATATTTGCATGAGTTGTATGATTACGAAAAATGATACGTTTAAATTTTCGTTTACACAGAAATAATTATTTATAAAATAATAAAAAATAAAATTATTTCTCCTTACACATAACAGTTATTGCTTTTTAAATTTTTTGATTAAAAAAAAGAAACATTATTGATACGGGAAAATTATTTATAATAAACAATTGTTTTAAAAATTCGGATATTAGTTTAAACTAGTTCGTTGCAGAGATCGTTTAGTCGTAATTAAACTCAAATAAAAACTAAACTAGATATTCACCGAAGTGTAACATGAATAGTTTTCCATTTCAATAGATTATATTTTATTTTTGAGAACTTAAATGATTCTAAAACAGATTATACCTACTAAACAAACATCTTTTATATATGTTTTTCGTTCGTGCTTTAACTATTGAGTTATTTCAGTTTTAAAATATTATAGATACAATGGGGCTTAATTGACAAAGCTTCATTTAAAAGCAATAACGTGTTTTTAGACATATACGTATATGTGATATTGTTGACATTATGTGTTTTACATTGTCAGTGCATTTGTAACACTTACGAGTATTAAGCAAACGTATTATTCTGTCGCACTTCTCCATGCTAAGTCGCTCCTATGTGCGTGCAGTAATCACATAAAAGGGATCGGAAATTTTCGCTTCACGTATTAAAAAATAAAATAAACGCTTCCTACACTCATAGCCCCACAGTAGGATTTTTTCCTGTGTCGTGGGTACCATGGACACACAAGGACGAATACAACCACAAGGAAATACAAAAACTCCCACACTTAGAACAGAAATCTAAACTCATCATTCAGACGTCTGTCTGGCCGGGGAACGAACCCGGGACCCACTGCGAGTCAGACCGGTATGGTGACCTCTCCACCACGTGGGTCGTCAAAAATATTGATATATTAAGATTAACGGCATTTCTAACGCTAAACTACAATACATCTCGCATATATCATTGATAATAATAACTAGACAGTTGAATCGGGGCATAAATTATGTATATGCTGGCGGAAATGTAACTGAATCTAACGAGAGTCATTCTCGTACGTTAGTACTGACATTCGAAAGCATGTGCATAGATTTTAAGCTAGATATAACGTTTATTATTCGCAACGTAAGCTGTTTGCGTGCATTTGCGAGAGAAACACGATTCTATGTTTATGCTGTCTTCTGGGTGGCGTCGGGTAAATATTGATGTAATATTACGCATTGTTTCAGTGTTCGTTGACGTAATATATGTTAGTTTTATATTATAGAAGTTATGAATAAGTATGCAGTGACTTATTTTAAGTTACTACTGCTGGTCATGGACACGAGGATAAATCAACAATGACTAAGAGAACTCTTTATCATCTATTTCTATGTAATACCAGAAGTGTTAAGCGCTTTTGTGTTCTGGTCTGTAGGGTGCGGTAAGGGTGACATATTTATTCCAGGCGTTCCAACTTAGTATTCACGAGTAATAACGCATATGTGGCTAATCTCAATTAAGACTCTGATCTTATCTGGGGTTGATTACGGATGCCCATGGGCAGCAGAAGGCATTTTCCATCAGGTGGACTGCATGATTTTTTGCTACGTTATAAAAAAGTAACTTTCCCTTTAATTGAGACTGCAGCAGCGATAAGTACTGCTGCTATAAAACAGAAATAGACGGTCTGTAGAGTAGAATCGCGAAGGATTCTATCAATTTCAAGTACAGGGGTCACAAGCCGTCGATAACGATGTGTCTTATTTTAATTCATTTATATTCAAAGAAATGGCTTGGTTTTTACGTCATACCTCTTTTTTAACATGCGCGTTATCTATATATTAATACGTGAAGCAAAAACTTTGGACCCCTTTTTACAAAAAATGCGCGGACGGAGGAGTATGAAATTTGGCACTCTTATAGTTTATATGTAGGAGAAGTGCAGAATGCTAATATTTTTCAATAATAATGATTATAAAGTACATTAAATCAATAAATAAAACATTTCACACACTACCATGCATTTGACACACACAAACACACGTATACGTACTTGTGACACAGTGACTTTGTTGCTGACATTGTCATATGTCAGATGTGTATGTCAACGCGTTATTGTTTTTAAATGCAGCTTACTCAATTAAATCTCATTTCATAATCCTAATAATAATTTTAAATTAAATGTACAGAGGAAAATACGTATAAAGACTTTGTAGTAGAAAAAAAAATTGGGTTTAATTACGGTCGAATTTCGACCGCTGCGAAGGGCAACTAGTATAAACGAAAGCTTTAAAAGGGCTCCATATTAATTTTAGCGTATGCAAAAAAGGCTGATAATGACGAAGCAACCTTATCTGACAGTATATGAAAAATTAGACACCGCTTAGCACTTGCGAAACGCAATACTAAGAACAAGTTCACTTCGCCACCTTGAGTAGGGTTGTCGAGCTTAAAAATTAAAAGGATATCAGATTAATGAAAATAGCTAACACTAGGATTTCCGGAAACTGCCATATGTTTTCAAAAAAGAAAACCCAACTGCACGTAAGTCGCATGTGCTTCCTGAAAAAACAAAAAAAGACGTCATTCTGTTTTTTTTTTTCAATTTTTATTAACCGCGTGTTACTTGCTGTCTCTTTTCAACAAGAAAATTAATCGAAATGTATACAGACAATACCGACCGTTTGTTATAGTCGGGTAGAAATAAGGATATACTTAAATAACATCAAAACAATATTTTTTTGTGTTTCATTTTTTACTTATTTTCTAATGAGTTTGACGTTGCGCGTGATGTGCGTGTGTAGCGACTTTATGAGCTTTATGAATTACACGTTATATTTGAATACGGAATAGATATTTTTTTTTAATTTCATATGCCTTCGTCAGTCTGCAAACTGAGACGAATCTAATTATATGTCATATTGCACAATCCGTCAAGCCAATTGGGCGCCTAAAGAAATGGTCATACAAACATACATACGTTCGAAAAATACTACCCAACTTCTGACGCAGTCTGGTAAAAATAAATAGATAGAAGAAAGACGAAAGATAATTTATTAGAAAAAATAATACGCGTATTACTCTACTTCGATGGCACGTGGCAACCCTAGCCTTCAGTCAACGCGATAATATGTTTTGTTAGAGCTTGTTCATACGTATTTATAACTGTTTCAATTCGCAAGGGCATCTTATATTATCCTTATTTCTTCAGACATAAAATTCAAAATTGTGTCCACGCTCACTCGCGTTAACGCAATAAATTTACACATTGGTTAGAACTTTAAGTGCTTTTAGAATGAGAAAATAAAATAGTAGTCGGCATTATTTGTTATGAATGGCTTGTATGTACAATAAATTTACTTTATCGGGACGAGTTTGAATTACATTAGGCTAGCTGTATAGAGCTCATGGGATATCTAGAAGCAAAATATTTGCTAGGAACAGCTTAGCGTTCGTTGAGTTAGACTTGTAAAAATGGCATCTCTGTATATACCTATTTCTGCCTCATGTGTTAAGCGCTGTGATCTGTGATCCCTGTCACGGCCTTTAAAGCGTAAAGACATACTTTTAGGAATGAGACGAACTTAGTCTCAGGAATTAATAACACACCTGTGACCAAAATCTGGTAGGATTTTTATCTTGGCAGGGGTTAAATATAAATGTCTATGGGCGGTATTGGCCACTCATCATCACGTGGACTACATGCTAATAGGACATAAATGAGGTTGCAAACCTTTTTTATGTCCTCCTATGGCTGAAACAACTTGAATATTTTTAAGAAAATTAACACGTTTTCTAAGTAACTTCAACAACGTTCGGTCTGTGCACGCCCATATTTCAACATTGTACAATTTCTTCTATGTGTTACAAGCATTTCAGAAATGTATCCCACATAAACCCATTCGTTGCGGTTGCAACACAAGATGTCAGAACACAGGTTAAAATATATCGGTAACCACTGATTGAATTATTAATCTCCATGATTCCACTTATACGAGCAGGTTTTCAAGACTACTTAGTTACTGCTGAGTTGTTGCATCACCTTAGCGTATACTTACTAGTTTCGGTCCGTGGTTTCGTATGTATAAATTACAATAGAATACAAGTAATTATAAGCGAATGGCTTAATTTACTGGCTTCGTCCGTAAAATAAGACAAAACAAATAAATAGCCAAATTTAAGAAGCACATTACTCAATTTGCAATTTACACAAGTATTTCTTACGGAAAATACTACACGAATTGATGCAATTTTAATGACTGATTCAGATTTTTAAGGATGATAATGATGATAAATATCGAATATTTTTTTGATAATTTAAAATATGTTGACATATTATAGGCGACTATTCGTTAATGCAATAAGCATACATTTCCATACGTACACTTAATCTTGTGTACTTTAACTACTACACTAAATTTAAATTCTGATCGAATAGATCAGTATTCAAATTATAAGTAACAGACATTCAAACATCTATGTAAACTTGGCATTTGTAATCTTCATTGCAATTTATTAAAGAGTACATTTAAAGGTGGTAGTTTTTGTGACACCACCGCCTTACCTAGATCTGTCTAATAACAGCAGAGCAGAGAGCTGCTGCGTTCTGCTTTGAAGGGTGTGGATGATATGAACACTAAGAACATAGAATGTTAAGATCAGTTTATACCAATTCACGAATATAACGTTTATGATTAAAATGTTGAGATGGCATTTAAACTTTAATTGAATGTACATAAATAATGTGATATCTTCTGTCGATCATAGCATATTCATAAAGACGTACATTTCATTAATGTCCAAATTACGTTAATTTTTAATTGCAGTAATAAAATATATTTATCGATATTAAGGTGCTATTTTAATAGTTTTATGTAATTTACTTATCCTAATAACACGACATAAACCGTCGTTTATTTTGTGAACGTTGTAGAATACACGTCATGTGTGTGGAAACTGATACACAGTTATATTTTCATATTATTACTCTTAATTTTTTTCTGCACATGTTTTAGTTAACACATTGTGCTTTTGTGTTTATCCAGATCATAAACTATCTGTGTGCCAAATTTCATCCAAATTAAATCAGCATTTTTGGCATGAAAGAGTAACAAACGCACATATGCATATACTCACAAACTTACGCATTTATAATATTAGTGAAATATTAAATATTGATACAATTTATCAGTATTATTCTTAAAGTAATGAAAGTTATAGTAAGTGTTGTTTTGAGATAAAAATTAATTGCTTTTTAAATGCGATTAATATTTATCTCTATGGCTTTTTTAAAGACGTTTTTTATTAATATGAATATTAACTGTTATTATTAATAAACGTCTTATGGTTTTAAAGAAAATCAAATGATTTTTTTTGTGAAAAGCAGTATATTTTATTGAAATGCATTGTAAATCTAATTAACTATTCAAGTGGTAGGCAGAAGTTAATAAGTACTTACGTTTGATCATCCACATACACATCGCGTGTTAACTAAGTAATTTCTACCTTCCACCACATATAATCCAATATGAAACAGTCAATAACCACCTGTTACAGCTATATTATAAAGTGCTTTTTCAAACATCAACAAAATAGTTAATGTGGGTTCATATTTTATTTTCATGCTAAAAGGAATCGTAAAAATGTGAGAAAAGAGCTCATTTTTCGCTAAATGAGCGTAATATTAGCGATATACACAATGTTTAGCAGATTAGCCCGTGCGCTGATTTAAGGCTGCTACATGAAAGTAGTCTCTATTTTGAAAGAGATACCGGTTAAAATTGCACGTTCGGGTATTGTTCTAAGGTACTCTCAGTACATTCACTTATAATTGCGTGATATTAGAAAAAAATGCGATATGCAACACGCACCGCCGCATGAGGCTTCCGCAAATGCCGTGCACCTGCGAGAATGATCAGTAAATATCTCCGGAGGCAATTAAAATAGACACCTGGAAATTATTAATTTATAGGTGTTATTTATTATTTTTAT
>MOOZ01001074.1:432932-443321 GCA_002930495.1 Cecropterus lyciades
TATTAGAAAAAAATGCGATATGTAACACGCACCGCCGCATGAGGCTTCCGCAAATGCCGTACACCTGCGAGAATGATCAGTAAATATCTCCGGAGGCAATTAAAATAGACACCTGGAAATTATTAATTTATAGGAATTATAATAATATATCATTTGAAGGAATCCTTCATAGTTATAGGAACTATGAATGCTTTGGTTTAAAGGATGCAAGTGAAGCAGATGATAGAGGTAGAGGTCAAATATACAGAGGATATTATCAAACACGAGGCATGGTTACTTAGTCTTCTGGACAAGCATTTTTTTTAAATTTAGCAATTAAATTCTATTACAGGTTGATTACAACTTCGAAATACAACTCATTTTATAAGCGCGCATATCTCCACGGCTAAATTAGATCTCAATCAATCAAATTAAATTAAGTAATACTGGGTGCAGTCGGAAGTTGGATGGGGACTGCTAGTGGCAAAGTTTCATTGGCGTTTCCGTGCTTCTGAGGTCACATTTAGCCGTCGGCCCCGAATGTTATAAAATAATAGCTTGAATTGATAAAATATATCTTACACGTGTTGGACAATAACCCGTACCCCCTTCATTGATATGTATAATCTGTGTTCTATAAACTTAAGCAGCGTAATGGTGTGCGCTTCGGGCCTTCTCTAGTTGTGGGTAGGGATCCAAATCCAAAAGTGAGACGTACAGAGGATTGCAGCAAGAGATTTTAAAATCAAACATAAGAAAGTGCGTGCCAGGAACATATTTTTTAAATTATATGATAAGTTAAGATTTCAGGGATAGTTTAGATTTTCCATTCACGGTTGGGTGTTCGTGTTACATTTTTTTGTAGATATGCCTCTAGTCACAACATTGACTATTCCAGTGGAGCCAGGAGTGTCGAAAATCGATATCTAACAATGTTATTTGCAACAGTCGTTGGATTTTTGTAATTTCAGTCCATCAAATATTGGCAATACTAATGACACTTAACAGACCGTGGGGTAACACTGTCACATGATTCTATGGGATGTTGCGATACACTTGTTGCGTAAGTAATGGTTAGTTAAAAGAATTTTAACTAATTTATGTGAAATTCTGTCTATGGCTTCATCAGTGTCTGGTTCTATATCTCTACTTGATTTATTCATAAGGAATGTTGCGTGATTTAAAGTAGAAGCATCATTATGGTGCAAGTACGTCTATTTTTTAAGTATTTGCAATTTAGTCACGATTAAATACGGCAGAGAACTTTGTGGTTCGAGACTGGGGACCAAACCTATTTCTACTGAATAAGTTTACTTAGTCTCCAGGGATATCTATGCATCCCTTGTCTTCCTGGAAGACTCTAATGTTATCTTGAGTCAACTACAGATTACATACAGTCTATTGGTGGCAATGGCCACTTACAATCGGATTTACTGTAAACGTTTGCCAATTCTTACTATATAAAAAAGTTGATTAGCGATGTCTATGGGCGGCAGTTAGCATCACGTTGTCAACGCGTTCGTTCGCTACAATTAACAAAATATATCGCTAATACGCTTAATATACACGACTACGGAACACGAAACAAGAGATATTTACGTGCATTCAGACGATTACCGATTGACAGCGCGATAGCTTTCAACGGAGACAGTTTCATACCGGCGTCGCTGCGTTGTTTCGAGACCGAACCTCATGAATAATGGATGCGTGTCGCTTCAGCGGTCTCCGGTGGAACACTGCTATTCCTGTTTAGAGTGATGACGAGACTTTCTTCGCTTATCTCCCACATTGTGATCATTGTGGAAAGAAAAGAAACAGTTCCGCCGTATATTATGTAAGGTCTTTTTTTCTAAAGGCAGATATTTGTACCGAGGACTTTTATGTGTAGAACATAATCACATACTATAAAAATAATGAACATAACACAGACTATAAAAATAATGAACTCAGTAAACTTTATAGTTATTAGGTATTTCTATATGTGCTTAATTAGCAGTTTTGTCTGTTTAGAGCATTTCTTATTTTGGGTTGGCCTTTAGGAAGACCTAATAATGGTGACAATCTATACTCAACTTACTCGGAATTGGTTGGCAATGGGACTTAAAAAGGATTACTTTCTTCTTTGGATAATATGGGAAAGTGTGTTTGGATCTTAGATCTTCACGAAATATAAACGATATATGTATTTAGGTGATTTCACAGTATGTAAAGATTAGAATGCGTTAGAAAAAAAATATGACATTTATTGCTCATTTTACTTATGATCCGAAATTTTGTTCACGGATTAACAGAGTATATCCTAGGTACCTTCCGCTATTCGATGCATCATATATAGAATTATGGCTAGCATTTTTCAGTCACACCTGCAAATTCCATTCCCACTTTAAATTGTATTGCAATATAACCAAGTGATTATTTATGATTACTTAGACAGGAAGCCAATTGACTCCTATTTCAAGAAAAATAATGATTTCTATCCTACAATCGGTTATAAAAGGAATCCGATAAAAAAACCGAACCCCATTATTCAGACAATTGAAGATTGACCATAGCATATCATCAGATTGATTCATATTATTACATTACACTTTCTCGCCGTTCGGAACTGATCTGCTAACCGCTAATTCAGAGCCTCGGAAGGAAAACAATGCAATAAGCTGCATTCTGTGAGAAGCAGGTGCATTCAATGTTACGTGCTCGAATGCATAATGAACAAAGGTAACGGAAATCTCTAGTTTCTTGCGTACGCATAGATTAGACTCCGTAATTAGACGTTATGGTACAGTTTCGTTATTTATAGAAGCAGGATACGAACTTCCTGATGTGGGAATTGATGTTTTTACGGGTAACGACTGTAGGATGTAAATCCACTTCTGGAGCTTGGGAATTTCTTTAAGATTTAACCAATGGCATGTGTTAGGTACTTGTTTGAAAGACATCAAAATTGATGAGCTTTTATAAATCAATATTGTATAGGATATTAAATTAATTTATGGTTATACTGTGTTTTTGTGCTCTGTGAGAAAGGTGTACCGAGTACACAAATAATGATTGTATACGCAAACTCAAACAATAAATACCAAAACATTTATGATTTGGATATCTGACTCGTTGGGGAAACCTTTTAAGGTAAACCAGTATTATGAGCGTTACGCCAAGTGCCTAGCCAAAATATATTATCAAAGCATTATCCCTACATTTTGGAAATAAATGCTCATTCATTTATTTTATACGCATCTTAAATAATTATGTTCTTGGTATTTCAATAAAATATTAAACATTGCGGTGTATTAAAATAAAACCTAATCTTATTCTTTTCAAATACATTATTGTAAGTTAACATTTTCTGTAATTTTTAAAGGAAATATTACTGACAAAATGTCGGTCATTTCGAAGTGACATTTCGAACTATAAATGACAGGTTTTAACATAAATGTTATTGGGTAGGTACCGTAACTTAATAGTAAAATTAAATTACTTACTAGAAAATGAACTCTTGGCCTTTAGGAATAAATTATCCCTCTTAGAGTTATGTAAATGGAACCAATGATTTATTACAGTGTAATCGTACTCGTACGTAGGAGACATGTATTGTCTTATTTGACAATCATTTACATACTTGTTCCTTACAACTGTGTAGTAGGCATTGTAATTTAATGATAATGATCACTTTTTTCGAATTCATTAAGACGTATAAGTGTATTTTCTTTAAAAAATTGAAGTATTTCTATAAAATTGAAGGAGCAAAGGAGCACGCAGCCCACCTGATAAATTGAACATTACCGCCCATGGACATCTATAGCCAACTTTATATATCTTATCTATAGTCAATTACAAATGCGTTGCTATATCTGAAACGCGCGGACTGCTTTATCCTCAGAATATTTGTGACGTTGGTACTTCCCCAGTGGTCAAAAATGCGGCTTATGAAGGAATTATTAGTATATCTAAAAAAAACTAAGTATAGGTTGCTCTGTAATTTCATACTAATTTCATTCAGATTTATTTGATTGTTAGAGGTACGAATTTAGTACTAAGATAGTAACCTATACTTAGTTTTCTTATTATATTTTACATGGAGTTTTACTTGATGCATTCTTGTATGGATTAAATTATTAATTACTTAATCTTAATTACTCGTATAACAACTATTATTTAATATGGACATGTACAAATAAATCATAATTATTAATTACAAGGATGTTGTGTCTAACCATTTGGAATCCGTTCATACAACCTTTAGATGTAATTTTCAATACATTTTCGATTTTGAAAGGCATTATTTTTTTTAATCTCCTTGATGTCAAAAGATACATCGGAATGATATCTTCGTGACTTGTGTTCTATCTGAATGATATATACGTCTTTTTCGTAATAAGATATGGCATTAAAGTTATTAGATATCTGCGAGATTAGAAGTTATTGGAATATTAATTTAAAAAACGGATTAAACTATCCATGAACTCGTTTGCGTTGTTTGTATAAAATTTTAGCACGTCTCTTCTAGTTACAGTGATTTTTAAAACGGATTAATCTTATTTCCAAATATTACATAATTCATCGATTGTAATTAAGTCGAAACATTCAAGTTTATTAAGGAATATATTGATCATACATACTCTTTGCGCCTAAGATTCTTTTATATGTATGATAATTTATTGCTGTGTAGGTCTTTGTTTACTCATCAAAATAGGTTTCAATGTCGAATATACAAGAGTACCATAAGGAGCTATACTATTTCTTATGAAATTTTATGTTTTGCGGATAAAAGTATGTGGTAATCCACGTAATTATATAAACAATTTATGAGCAAAATTTCATTCAAATATCGTCTATACATACAAGTTTTGTCTTAGATGTTTATGATAACATGAAAATCATAAGTTTCTTTGGAACATCTCTTAAAATTGATATAAAATTCACACAAAATACCATTAAGGGACATTGTTACACGGGAGTGTTTATTTTAGGCCCCAAAATGTATGGGAGAGATTACAACCGCCACAAAAAATGGCTAAACTGTGGGGTAAACAACCTTTCGGTATAATGATTTACCTGTTTTGGTCTTCGTTTTTGCGACCCATGACATCAGCATCAGATCGGTTCATCTTTTATTATTTTGAATTATGAATTCATTTTAGTTTGATTATTTCTTGATTAAAAGGCGTGACGAATTAAGTTACTATAGGTATGTTTATTTAGCTAAGACGATTAATTATATTGTAAATTATTATTATTGTGTTTAAATTCCAATTATATACATTTTTATTATAACGTTAGCATGATTAGAAATATTTTAATTTTTCTCTATAATGAGAAAAATGGTTTTCGAAATTAAGTAACGTTACTCGCTGAAAATTTTTGACTTGCTGATTTAGAATATGTATTTTTTTAATAGAATATATTTATGTATTCTGAATAAATTGAACGATTGGAATTGGAGAATTAAACATTTTGGACTTTTAGGTAGATTTGTGAAACTGGATTAAATAAACAAAAAACCCCCTTTAAGTTAACGACCATACTCATGAGTGCTGTTTAGTGCTGTTAAATTTACAAATATTTATACTTTTTTTAAGGAAATATTGCCACCCATATTCTCACAAACCGTCGATAGGTTTCTTGAATAGATTTAGGTTTGACTAAGATGTATTTAACTGACATAGCTTACAGATAATTTAAGTGAGAATTTCTAAAGAATTTCTAAATAGCTTATCGCTGCAAATCATTTTATGGTATAAGTGGCTAATGACCAGCTATGGATCCTAGGATCAGATCATGCGATCTCCTTACTAGTAATGCTGGTATCATGAACAGTGTTTTACTAAGGATGGATACTTATCTGTGCACGCTTTAGCGTTTCAGGAAACGATAGTCATCTGGTTCCCAGGGGCTAGGATACCTATGAAGCTATCTTTATATTTATTTTGATCTAACTCTTTACACACTATGTTTCTAATGTTATGTTCATATTCGAACAGACATTAAAACTACCAATGATCAAGATTCATCAGAATATATAAATTATGGAAATCTACCATCTGTTACTTTCAATTAAGTTTTGTATTAAATGTTATTTTTAAATAAAATATTTTGATCTTTTATTATATCAGATGCTACTAATGTGACCGTTTTTTTTCATTCATCACTGATTAACGATTTATAAGAAAAGAATTAGACTAAATCTGATTGAGGTAATTAATTTAAATTTTAAGTGGAAAACGATAAAATTTACAATTGTTTTCTAAGCGTTGTAAATTTATTTCCTTTCAAATAGTAGTGAGTATAATTAGAGCTTAAAATTTTCGAAACACATTTCGAAGATAATAATGTAGAGTCTTAGGTTTTTGTTCACTTGAAATGTCACTGGTCTTTAGTAAAATTGATTTTCTTGCCGAGTTTAATCTTCGAGACATTTAAGATTGTTCAATAAGCGAAAGTGCTGTCCAAGAGTTATAATAATATAATAATTTCGCTTAAACAATATTTACAACTTCTACATTGCGTAAGAAAGCAACATATTAAACTTATCATTTTAATACAAAACCTTTTGATATAAACTAATTAGGATTCATAATTTGGTTATATATTTTTGTTTATATCATTATTGATCTTTAATATTGTGTAAAGGTTTTCGCTTAGAAAAGAGACAATAATAAATTAGTTGGTATAGTTATGGAGTCCATCCTCCATAATTAAGCTAACTCATATATATTTTTATGCTTTCTGGCCATGACAATCTTGAAGAGGCATAGTACCTGTTAATTTATAAATAAACTTTGTCTTTTTGCAAGAGTAAGGTAGTAACCATAGAAGCTTAAATAAATTAAATATAAAATTAAATAAAATTAACATCATACAAACTTATGTTGGATGAATAAAAAATAATAAGTTATATAAAATACACCGATCTCAAATAACACTACATATATAACGATATTGTGTTTTTCATTTTGCAAATAATAAATTTAAATAAATTATTATATATAGAAGGTAACACGTATTTATAAAGAATGCTTGTTCAATATTTCGTAAACAAACTCCAAAACATGTGGTTGAACTCTATAGAAATCCAGTTTCTCACAAACCCGTCTCGTACCGCTATATTTGCTTTGTCAGATTCAATGACCCATGAAGTAAATGTGTAAATGAGTTCCATCGAAAGTGGTTTCTTTAGAATATCCAATTTACTTTCGATTTCGTTTGGATAACATTATATTTATTGCGGTACGAACGGACCGATATTCGTTTATTTGTCGACTTTTGAAATACCCGAGAATGCTCAAGGAATTATTTTAAAAAAGTGGGCAGTAACCCAATTAAAGAGCATGACTTAAATTTTCGATAAACGAAATCAATTTAAAGTGTCTGATAGATTTAGTAACAAACTAAAGAACTCCGTTAAATGAAATATCTTCAAGTACTTTTTATTCACTTTGAAATTGACTATTTCAAAGTAAATAAAAAGTTTCACTAAAATTATCTTTTCCACCTCTTTTCTTATTTTACGCCTCTCACGTAACGTATTTTCTTTCATCTTTCCCTCATTATCTCTCCAACCATTACCGATTACCTATTCTTTCATCAATTTGTTTCCAGAAATAATATATTTAATATGATTTTTACCGTTTAAGTAATAACCAGCGATTTAAGTAATGTGGCGCTCAAAATAAACCTATTTCTAACTCCATATTGTATTTAATAATAATCTTTACATTACGTTAAATATCACTGTAATATAAATTATATTTATAATGAATATACACATACATTTACATGATAATATGCCTTTTATGTAATTCTTTTTAAGTTCTTAACAGACAGAAATGTAAATATTACTGTTAATCCTGTTTTTGGTGCAAAAAATGCACCCTATTATGTGATTTACTATAATCGACATAGTAAATACTTAAACCAGCCTAAATATGGCGATTTCTAAATGTTCGCCAGAGAAACCACAGGATACTAGGAAGGTTGTAACTGTTTATCACTAATCATGTTTGATTAGCAGCCTTCACGCCTTGTGCCTTACTGCATAACTTTTGTAACACCCGACCCTGACACGATGATGTTATTATCAATTATTACGATATATTGCATTGCTACTTCAATTCATTATTTTCTGTTTTGGTGGCCAAGTTTAAATGAACCTTGATGGTTTTAACGGTTTTGTTCAGATAGAATGGAATGCTTCTAGTTACATATCATCCGTGTGACCTTACGTACCTTGCCCGTCTCATACATTGCATTTTTGCAAAACTACCCACATTGTGAATCTTAAGTATTATGATCATACCAAGGATAGAATACTTGAACGCATGCCGAATATTGTGTTTAATTTTAAGATTAGATAATTTCTCATTATTAGTGAACGTAATTTCTTATGAGAATAAAGTTCTTTAACCTAATGGTCATTATTTCATAACTACGTCAATGCAAGTCCGTAATAGAACCTCACGAAGAAGAAGAAGAAGTAGTAAACGAGCCTGATAGCTCGATAAAAGAGATAGATAGCCTGATAAAAGAGCCTGGCCACTGCCACCCACAGATATCGTAACAAGCTTTAAATAAGAGTCTTACCTGAGATTGCTCACACATGCGTTGTCATCCTGGATCTGACGGACCAGAATATAGAAAAATCTTTACTGATATTGAACGTGTTAAAAATATCTGTTGTTTAACTGTAGCAGCATCATTGTTACATTTAATTCTGCTCTACCCCAGCGGTCGTACCGCTTATAAAATAACAGATGTCTATAGGCGTAAGTGACCTATTCTACACTAGGTAGGTTACATGCTTATTGTTCATTCTACTACATAAAATATCCGTATATTGCGTCCAGATACAGATTAATGATGAACTTATAAAACATCCCTTGGAAACGTTAAGTAGCTCATTGTTACTTCGCAACTACTTTCGTTGAACGATTTAGTATGGTGGCAACATTACGTCAACGCGGATTTTCACATAGCTTCTAAATAAGTAAAACTAAAGCGGACGTAAAGCGTATAATCACGCATTGTCGTGAAAGCTTGGTGTCTTCACATCCGCTCATGTAATAACTCAAACAAGAGCTTGATTAATTGTCTTATTAATACTTCTTCCCGCCAACTGCCATTGTGAAGCGGCCATCTTGGATTAGCTGTCAAAACTCGGCGCCCGCGCATACAGGAGAAAACAGTTATGTAATATGATTTTTGTCACAAATTGAGGATTAATGAGGATAAAACTATTACAAGACAGCACGATTGATGCTCCATTGAACATCAGAAAATAGATTCATGAGGATTAGTAACACAAATGCCATATTTATTTCAGTCCTTTGTAGTTTAATAACGATTTTCTAATTTCTAAACTAGACTCGCAACTCTGTAGAAGGGAATAATTAAAAAAAAAATACACGTAAATTGCCATATCACAAGATCTAAAATTGTTTAGTTAACTACATTCTATTTCATTCAAAATCATTTCGCTACATTTTTTTCTTCTTTTAACGTCAACTATTTTACTCTATCTCATTTCAATATGAAATTCCAGTATATGAGTACTTAATTTAAACTTATATTGTAATTACAATATTCGGCCTAAACAGTATAGTAACGCGAAATACTATATTTTGTGAATAAATTCCTCAATATCCATATTGCGTTGATCAATAAATATTTTAATACAGTACTGTACAACTAGATTAACAAGTATTTCAGTTATCACCAATTACAGATGGAACAGTCAAGAATGTGTTGACACGTTCACTTTCTCAAGCAAGTTTCGATTTCATATAGAAAATACGTGCATTGCAAAAAAGGTAAGTCACGGATATAAATTGGAAGCTTTTTATTTCCACGGGATAACATTTGATTAACGAAGAAAGTATGATTAAAATAATATGAGGTTTGTTAAAATTTATTGATGGAAATAATTAAATTTAATGAATTAATCGTTGGTTTTATTGTGTTATTAAACTTTAAAACAATTTCCAGTAAATTAGAGAGCAGTCGTGACCCTAGTTCAGCAGAATCCGAGAACATTTGAATAATTCTGCGTCGGAGTTTCAAATATGTTTGGAATGCGTATTAAATATGAATGGATAAAATCATGCTTGTCGATGTCAATTACAGTATATCGTATTGGTCTTTGATTATCGATGAGTCAATCAATGGGTTCAAAATTATCGTTTTTGTTATTTTTTATAGTCAGCAAAGAAGAGCAGTAGTGTGTTTCCATAATTATTTTTTTGACAAATCATTTTAGATGCTACTTTATGATCGGGAGAATCTAGGTAAATAGAAATCTTGGCATTTCACCTTTGTTACTAGGAACTTTCAAATATACCCTTTGGTATTTAAGTGTTTTGATGCACTCACTGTGCATTTACAATTACTTTTACTCTTCTCAACCCTTGGAAAAAA
>MOOZ01001074.1:524021-538985 GCA_002930495.1 Cecropterus lyciades
TAGGTAACGTAAATAACGCATAATGTTTTTTTAAGAATGTTAAACAAAGATTACCATCAAGATTAATAGGAAGAATATAGATGAGTCGGGCTTTTAAATTTGCAGTATCATTTTGTGTTGTGTTATTAAATTATTGAAAGAATATTTTTTATCTATTGCATTCTGGCATTACTCAATTTCTACGACATTTGTTGAGTGATGTCATTCAATCGCGGCGTTAAAATTCTGATGATTTTGACGGTGGTAGAAATTATTTAGGGCTTGACTCTGGAGGCGAACACCGCCATACTTACGAATATTTCTTCCTATTAAAAGGTAATATAGGCGTTGCCATGTTCTGGTCTGAAGGGCGTGGTAAGGGAGATATACTTTTCCGCGGCATTCCATCTTAGTCCTCAGGGGTAGCAACACATCTGTGGCTAATTTTAGGTGCGACTTTGATCTTACCTAGGGTTGATTACAGATGTCCATAGGCGGCAGTAGTCACATACCATCAGGTGGGCTGCATGTTCGTTTGCCACTTCCATACTATAAAAAAAAACTTAGTTGTCCGAGGCGTTTCAACTTAGTCCTCTAAAGTAGCAACGCATCTTTGGCCAAGATCAGATAAGATATTAATCTTATCTGGGGTTGATTTCAGATGTCCATGGGCGGCAGTAGCCACTTACTATTCGGTGGACTGCATGCTTGTTAGCTTCTTCAATATTAAGAAAATGATATAAATATTTACCTTGTACTTAATTTTTTGGTTGGAATAATACGGATATAAGAACAGACAAAAATGAAAATTGAAAGGAATTGAGCTTGGAGTGGAACTACTCACATTATTTGGAATGTAAGTTGCATGGTGTTTTGCCTAACAAAAACGTGACTATGCAATTGCCCTTTGTTGAAACAATGTTTATTGTATCTATGGTATTGTATAAGTTGTTACGCTAAAGACTTGTATTTACAGTGGCGGATTTGTATTTCTCGCTCATACATTATAGAGAACGAAGGAGAGGTGAGTGAGGTGAGAGGTGAGTGAGTGAGAAATGAGTGAGTAGGCATTTTTGATTAGATTTTTATTGACACAAGTCACAGTTAGACTAAGCCACTGAATAGTTTCGTTGATCAGGAATCATTTGTTACTCTTTACACATACTTATAAGTTGCCGGGCTTTTAAATTTTATTTAATTTTATAAATATAAGCCATTGACCTTTGTCTTTGATTAGTTATTGTATTGTAAGATTTTAAAATCTTGCTTTTGTGTGAAAATAATCGATTAAATCTCTGCGTCATATGCGTGTTGGTGACCGCAGTAAGTGTTAATACGACGAGACGACGAGATGCTATTGACAATTTTCTTGATTTTGTTCCATACTTTAGTTGGATAATCCGGATTACTTTAATATGAGGTGACCATCTTAGTCCTCGGGAGTGGCAACGCATCTGTGATCGACTTCAGATAGAAATCCTGTTCTATAAAATATGAAGTTGCTTTTTAGATGTCTATGGGCGGCAGTGATCGCTTACCATCAGTTGAGCGGCATGCTCGTTTGATACTTCAATCTAATAAAAAAAAGATAGAATTTGTACATCTGTTTACGCAAGTCTATATATTTCTAGTCTTAAGGCCAAGGCCTCACGCCTTAGGACGGCTACTAGCATCCCTGTCTTACCACTTCCTTCATACATAAACATATCAGTTCTTCACATACAAGACCTATTGAGCTATGTATGTACTTATAATATAATAATTTTCATTTCTCAATAAAAAAACAATACAATTGTTACGGTTCACTGAACTTTTTTGTTTATGTAAAAAACGGTACAATATTAAATAATTGACAGACACTTATGAATTGACGGGCCTTAATAGAAGCCATTAATCTTTTATCAATATGGTACCGGACGGGTTACATTGTCATTTTAAAATCGCAAACTCATATGAGCTTTGTAGGTCTCGAAAAACATTACCTTTCTGATGAATTCTGGTAAAAAAGAGGTCTTAGGAGTTTTAAGCAAAATGAAAGAAAAAATCTGTTCAGTATAATTTATATCAGCATGTATTTTCAATTTGATTTTGAGATAATTTAAATTGAAACATTCTCGTCCCAAAAAACTTTACAGTGGAAGAGTTTAGTCTATAGTCTGCCGCTAGTCGAGTGTGAATTGATAGACTAAAATATTACATATTAAATGAAATTGTATCATAAACTGATAGATGCCGAAGAAAGAGGTAGAAGGTGGAAAAACTCTTTGTGGTTCGACTCTGGAAGCACCACCGCCACATCTACATCTACTTTTGCCTTACTTTGCCTACTTAGTCCTCAAGAGTGGCAACGCATTTTTGGCCAACCTCAAGTAAGATCCTGATTTTATCTGGGGTTTAAAGTATTAAACGTGAGATCAGTAGATCTCACGTTTGCTACTTCAATAATATAAAAAATGGCTCGTAGTCATTGATGTATAATATGATACTTATTTTGTAAAGGCGAATTCTTATACAAGATATAATTATCTTGTTTACTTTAGATAGATGGTTTCAAAATATTGACGACAAATATTACAGTTTTGTTGAAATAGAGTTTAAGTAACATTAATATATTTTTAAATATAAAACCAATATCTCGATTAATCACATTCCGTGCTCGACACCCACACTGCATTGAAGAATAATGACATTTATTTAAGTTGATGGAGACTCTTGATAAAAATGTATAGGTCCAGCTCGGTAATTACGATGATGTAAGGGATTTTTAAGGGGCCCGGCGACTTAATTGTATGTAGTATTTAGACTCATACAAATTGAATTATTATCCCGCAGATATACGATATTAAAACGAACTTATTTTAAACTAGCTAACCCGGCAAACGTTGTTTTGCCATATAAAGCAAAAACGCAGCGCATGCAGCGGAAGCTCTCATTAGAAAAAAACTCCCGCTTTTGAAACACTCTTCATTGGTACTCCGCTCCTGTTGGTCTTAGCGTAATGATATATAGCCTATAGCCTTCCTCGATAAATGGGCTATCTAACACCGAAAGAATTTTTCAAATCGGACCATTAGTTGCTAAGATACGTTCGTAACGCGCTACGTTCAAACAAACAAACTCTTCAGCTTTATAATATTAGTATAGATACCGACTAATTGTTCTTTGCCTTTAGTTTCTACTATATAATATGTTTTACCTGACTGTTTTAGGAGAGTGATGTTTTTGGAGCGTATGTATGTATATATTCCTTTGGTACGTGGTAGCAGCCCAAACGACTACACGGATTATGACATTATGACATATCACTAGAATCGTTTCAGTTTGCAGAGTGACATAGTTTACATAATATTAAAATACTGCCTGTATATAGGGGAAAAAGATGTGGTGGGAGGTACTACTTTTTATTACCATAACAACGATGGGTATCAAATAAAAATAGTAAATAGACCATTTTATCTTACATATTACTACTATATTGGCGAAGTAGAGGTCCGCTGCTGCACATATGCTTTCCCTATATGACGCGACTTTAACCAGTCTTGAGCCCTCTTTAGAACCTCGAATCATAACAAAACATGTGGAAAGAATCGCATTGCTCTTTATAGCCAATCAAAACAAAATTAGTCTAAGGACGATCCCCTTTGTAGTGTGTTAACTTGACTTAAACAAACATAACTAAGTTAGGTTACTTAGTGCAATATACTCAACTTAGTTACTAAATAAATATGTATTATACGTATTAAATACAGCAATTATCCTTCCCACGATAAATAACTGATAACATTCCAAGAACTCTACATCTACATACGCTCAAACAAGTGCTGTAGAGCTTTGATTTGACAGCGTTATGCAGATCTCAATTATTTACATTCTCACTTTACTGATAATTTATGTAGAGTTTCAAATGTCAAGGATTTCAAGAATCGAGTGCTGGATATAAAATCGCCGTTTCAAGCAAATAATTGCCGTATCTGGAGCATTTAAATAAACAATTATTACTAAGAGCAAGGAAATAACCTACATATATACAGCCTTACAGGCAAAGAGTAAGCGGAAGGATATATCGAAACTGCCTCAATATTATGTTAATATGCATGTAAATTTTGGTTTTATTTGCATTTTATTAAAGTGTTCTAATTTATTTCATACTATCAAATTTTGCATAGATATTATACACCTGGGCAACTTTTAGTTTTTTGTATATTTAAATATATGGTTTTGATTTCGATATTTTGCACTGTTTTAAGATGGCGACTATCATTTTGTCTCGTAGCGAAGCTTGGGAAGGTACTTCAGCTAGTGTCTTATAGATGTTGAACCAAAACATATGTTGGATAAGACCCCAGTACCGTGATAGATACACAGAAATTTACTAGAAGTTTTTAACATTGGGTACAAGTAACTCATAAAATTATAGATCGATTATGATTAATTGCGTGCAGCAACATTGCCTTAAATTAATGTCGGATATGGTCACGCCTTAAGCTGTTATCGATGTAGTAATATGTTATACCTATTTAAATCGGTAATGCCCTGTGGGATGTTAACAAACATTTATTAACATTTAATTTTGCATACTTCCTGACGTGTTAATATTTGTTTTGCAATAAATATGTATGGAAAAGTTCTGTGTGTATTAGGTGCTCCATGTTTTTTTATATGTGGAAGTCGCAAATGTGCATGCAGTCCACCTGGTAAGTGGCCACCCATGGATAATCAGAATCTTATTTGAGATTAATTTAAAGAAACAGTTTCAAATAAGGACACCATTTATTTTTGTTTTGATACTTGACGTAATATTTCTAATCCATGCAGTTTCACCAAAAATGTATATATAATGTATATATATATATATATGTGGACTTATTTGTATATTTGATATATAGACAGATTTCCAAAATTGGTTATTGGTTAGATTTTGTTATTTTACTTAATACAATCTTTGTTTAGAATATGTAGACAATATAGCTAATAATCCAATAATTGATGCATATTCCTTAATAATTAGCTAGATCATTATTTTTAGATAACAGTGTTAGTAAATATCCTTCTAGTCATTATCGCCCATTCAAATCATAATTACGTAAAAAACTGAGGGCGTGTCCACATGTATCCCCCGGCAATGATACGCTATGCAATGTTGCCCGTAATTGTATCATGATTAAAACATAAACACTACACCATTAATTTTTGTATAATTATATTTACAACGCTTTTTGTTTTGCTATATTTTATCAACTAAAGCATATAAAGGATCGAAATGGGGAGCTTTTTACACACTTGTTTGCTTTTATTTTTTATCAGTTTTAAAAAATCTACGACGTTATATTCGAAAATAAAATAAAAGTAAATGTAATTATATTCACCATATGGCATAAGTTTATAAAAGCGGTTACGGTTGAAGGTGGTAGAACTCTTTGTGGTTCGACTCTGGAAGCACCATCGCCATACCTTTTTCTGCCTTATAACAACAGTGCTATGCGCTGTTGTGTTCTGGTCTGAAGGGTGTCGTAAGGGAGACATACTTTTCCGAAGCATTCCATCTTAGTCCTCAGGGGTAGCAACGCATCTGTGGCTAAGCATAGGTGAGATTTAATCTTACCTGGTGTTGATTACAGATGTCCATGGGCGGCAGTAGCCACTTACCATCAGGTGGTCTGCATGTTCGTTTGCTCCTATCCATGTAAAAAAAAACGTATTTGTCGTATGTTCAACTAAAATATTTTGATAGTAATTAAACATTAGTTACTAAAAAATGTTAGGAAGTTCTGTGTTTACCTCATTGAATAGTAGCTTGTATTGTAATGCTATGAGGTTATTGTCACCCGTAAACGCCATTGATCGACCTCAAATATAACAATTAATTGTTGTACCAAATTGTAGTACTTTTGATTGACTCTGACACAATTCCTCTGAATCAATCAAGAGTACTACAATTTGGGCGCGTGTGTTGCTGAATTATATGTTAGTAAATACCCCTTTTCTCATGTAAATATTTTTATCTTTTCAATACTCAAGTAGACTTCAGGTAAAATCTGTCTATGGAGTTACCATCGGGTTACCATCGACTTATAAAAAAACAAAGCTCAGATAAATCTTGAAAGCTTAACACATATATCCGTAATCGTCATATATCGTAAATAATCCAAAAATACACCTTGAATTCCACTTGAGTAATGGCATTTAAATGACTTTCGGGCGGTCAAGATAAAAGGAATGTAACGAAGTTCAACCATGAATACTGAGTATTGCCTGCGGTATTGCATTAGGCAATGGTCGTAAATGCCGGTCGTAATTAAATTATACTATATATCAATATTACACATGTAAGTACTTAATATATTTACGTAAACAAGTAAATGCCAAGCGTACAAAGTCCGGCATTTTTGCCGCATATGTAAATCAGTCAGTATCCACACCCTCCCACCGAAACACTGCCTCACGTTAGAAATATGTATCACGCTAGGAATATATTAACCAAATTGAAATAGTCATATTGATAATTAATTAAAAAAGTTTTCATTATTAATTCTAGTTAATGGGCAATCATTTAAATAGGGATTTTATCCCTAAAGGCATTGAATCATGATTAAATATTTTTATTATTTTATATTATAGTCTGCGTGTATGAAGTCGCAGCTATAGCTATTGTAACTATATATTTTAATCTATACGTTCAATACAAAACGACTTAAAAACATAATATTAATTATTAAGTTTAAGATTAATATTACAATAAATATTAAAAGCATATTAAATGGCGATAAATTTTAATTTGTGAGCATAGACCTTTAAGTTCAGAAAGTTGACCAATAATGGTGCTCAAGGATGGCTGTGGGTGAGCTCCAACAATGAGTAATGTGCACTTCACCGCATTAGAATGAGGTACGTGTTGTAGCTCAAGTGTGGTGACTGTATGTGTTGGATGTTTTACAGATTGTAGAGTTCTCTGGTTCGTCTGATATTTGAATTTAGAATTCGTAGGAGAAATGGCGTCTACGGCCCACGATTATATCCAATAATTGGGTTCAACTTCACATATCAAAGAACGGTAGTAACAACTTACGATTTTATTGACATTAAAATTACAATTATACGATTTACACCTATTTAAGACATCCATGTCAATTTTTTCCATGGCAAGAAAGACAGGAGTCATCAAATACCATTTACACACACACTCTCTCTCTTGTTAATTTGCATATCTATAGATTTATATTATACGTTTTATAATGTGCATCACTGTATGTTTCATATTAGTTTAAATTTAGTGTATTAATCTTTAATTTAGTTAATCGTCCATCGCTTATCGCTAACCCTGTCTCTCAAACAAGTGACTAAGGTTATCCGCCCAAATTTCGAGTTGAAAGCAAAATCACGACTGGTTCAATTTAACTGGATTGCGTGTGACCACTCTATCAAATCTCGCCCACGCCTTTGCTATTGTTTATAATGAATTTATACTGAGCGAGAGGTCCAAGGTTGGATATTGTTTGCCCACGAATGGACCTATGGCCGAGTACGATAGGTTTGTATCGAAAGGTCGGACCTTAAAGAGCACGCAGCACGATCGAGCTCGCATTCAGATAATGTCAAGAAGTGTAACATAAAACGCTAAGGAAATGAACCTTCATATTGTATGATATTGAATAGCGCCTGATAAAAGTAAATAGCAATAAAAAGTTTGACGTAAGAAACAATATATGTAAGTATAGTATAAAATAATGCTTATTTGTGTTTTGCATTATGATAATAAAATGTTAATTTTATACATAATTTATTTCGTTAAGTTGTTTGTAATAGTAACTTGTAGTAACTTGTAACAAATAGACGAAAACGTTACAGCGAATTATATATAATTACATATTATTTAATAATGGGAATAAATTTAAAATTACAAACATTGAAATGAATCATTCCTAATTTATTAGAGAAGAATTCGCGACAATGACTAATCGTAGTATAAATCGTTAGTCCAGTTCACGTCGCCTACTCAAAACATCCTAGACAAGGCGCGCCCACTTGTTCCTACGAGTCTCCTGGACGCCCACGCACTAACATTTATCCTGCTAACATGTTCCTATGCTTGTTAGGTCATATAGTACGTATTAATTCCTAAAAATTGTAGCTTTATAGATACTTAATCAATAACTTATTAGTATCTGATATAATTACACAGAACATAACCTTGTGATGGAGAAATATCTATTTTATTATAAATCTTTAAGTTGGTAGAGCCCTTTGTTGTTTGAACACTATAGGTATCATCACCATACCTATTTGCGCCTAATAATAGCAGTGTTTAGGGCTGCTGTATTCTGGATTGAAGAGTGATGTAACAAAGAGAAATACTTGTCCGAGGCGTACAAACTTAGTCCGCAGGGATAGCAACAGGTACGGTCGTATTCGGATCACACTTTAATATTGGGGTTGAATATACATATAGTCCTACTTGATAGTAATGCGTATAAATAGCCTAGTTCGAAATTTCGTATACCTTTTAAGCCGAAAATGCAATTTACAATTGCAAATAACATGCCGTGTTAAAGTTCAATTATAATAAATATTTTGGTAGAAACTTATATAATTTAAATTTACATTTACCAAAGCCATACTATAGCAATGTCGATGTCAATAAATGTCAACTAATTACGTGTGATATATCGTCCAAGGTTATTTTAGCATTACGTGTCAAACTGACTACTTTTACCCTCGCAATTGTCCAATTAAATGCAGTTTGTATTTCTGTAGAACGAGTTTTATAAATCTCAGTTTCGGATCAAAGAAATTAGGATAGACAGAGCTTTATAACAAGATATTGGAATTAGGGTAGGGCGGGGCTAAAAGGTCCAATTTTACAATATTGCTTTGTAACTTTTTAAATATAGAGGTTCCGAAAAAGATCCAAATACTAATAGGCAGTGTAACCCTTTGTTTAACTATACTTACTAAAGAATACGCTTGGTTTTTTTTTATTAACCTGTTATTGAATATTTGAAAGTCAGTTTGAATGGACCTTTAAACACCGTTTAAGGGGTTAAAAGGACCAGTAGTAGGGTTAAAAAGACCAGTTTAAATAAACAGCAAATTTTAGTTAATTAAATTTATATAAATAAAACATGATTATGTTTAATTTAATTATTACCAGCTCCAATGCATTCTGGTGGCCCATCTCGTACAAAGTGGTCTTGATATTTTTTCTTGGAAAAACAAATAATGGCGGCATAGAAGCACCAGTTGCTGAAAGCTATTTCCCTTCAGCTGATTTTATAGATCCAATATTTCGTTTCCCTTTGGCCGCAATTACTTTTGATGGTTTAGTTACAGTTGTAACGGCAGTCTCGACATTCCATATAGATGATCCTCCTAATTTATAACGACTAAACACTTGCTCAAATTTGTCAAAATACTCACTCACATTCATGATAGAGAGACGGCCATTTCTCGCCAAAAATCCTGTCATCCAGTCTTTCCCAGCCATTTTTGTTGTACGCTATGACTCTGGAATATTCATATAATATTTCAAAGCGCAATCATAAG
Organism: Cecropterus lyciades; assembly: GCA_002930495.1. Taxonomy (NCBI): domain Eukaryota; kingdom Metazoa; phylum Arthropoda; class Insecta; order Lepidoptera; family Hesperiidae; genus Cecropterus; species Cecropterus lyciades. Next base: position 533,541 of record MOOZ01001074.1, read on the forward strand.
CTAGGCGTCGAACATCTTTGGAACCTACAACATGAAAAATTTGTAATACTGTAAACACCAATTTTGGAGTCCCAAATCTTGGCGATTAAGGATCTTTTTTCAGACGTGCTCGATCAGTTTTTCTTTTGTAATTCCGCATTCTGACATGATAAATACAAAATTTAACTAATTGATGGCATGGGGTTAAAAAAATTACATATGGATTTTTGCCCCAACGCGTCATGAGTTTAGTTTGAGGCTGTACACAAAAATGTAATGTAAGCATTAAAAACAAAAATATGCTACATACAGTATATACTATAAGCTTTATAAATAGGAAGAAACTAACTTTGTAATGTTACAATCGTAATTCCTAGACTAAAAATACAACAATTGAAAGATTTTACTTACCTACGTTAGTTTTTTAAGCTATAATCGCGTGCAGAGTCAACGGCATTTCAGAGGGCACTAAACGCTATGAGGTACGTTCCCTTCCTCTTATTCCTTCTTAGATCGGTATTCGAAATTTCTGGCAGAGCATTATTTTCCGAAATAACAATGGTGGACCTTTTTACCCGCGGACATTTTAGCTCCGCCCTACCCTATACCAAGTTGAAAATTTACACATTATATTGTTATTTGTGTAGTATTATAGTATAAATGAATAACATTACATATATGGAAAATGATGACTTTGAGTTTACTACAAAGGAGAATCTCGATTAAATACAATAGGTAAAATACAATAGGTAATTACAATCATGTGGTGAAGCAAATTTTCACATTGAAGCAATAATATTCTATGACAAAGTTATGAGTAGTGATGGTCTATTAGTTGATTCTCGGCCGTACAATCGGGGGGTCCGAAGTTCGAATCCTAGACATTCTCAAAGTTATGTGGGTGATAGAAATTAATTGTCATTTACTTTAACGATAAACGAAAATGTCGTGCCTAAACGTTTATGCATCTGAGTTTAAAAAATAGTCTCAAAAATGTTTGAATTATACTAATCCACACTTGGCCAGTGCGATGGTCTAAACACCACTCGTTTTGGAGGAGCCAATTGTGGAACAATAATGTGTTAAGTTACACAAGCAGATATTGTGATTTAATGCACCATCAGAGTCGTATAATTTCAAGTTGTATTTTATTGCATTGCTCCGCATGTCTTACATTTTTGGTCTGAAATTCCAATGTTAAAATTTTCAAGTGCGAGACACAGTGGGTGTAGGTAATGCGTTCGAGTACGAAGCGGAATGCAAATTACGTTGCAATACTTGGAGATATTCAGCTATTTGCCGCCTACGACCTTATCGGCTAATAGCTATAAAAAGCATTCGCACAAACATAGAAAAGCAATCAGGCGTAAAGAAATCGTTTTAAGGAAACAGGAACATTCCTTGCAGGGTCAACGAACGGATGCAGTAAATGTTTTAATTAAAGATATTGTCTGTCCATGTAACTTTTCGCGATGTTATATAAAACGATAGGGAACCTATTTTTTAGGTATTAGGACGTTCTAAATAGTGTGAAATTTGATAAGGTATTGAATATATTACACTAAGATACTCGGATGTCATCGATCAATAATACTTACAGATTTAATTAAAAGTGCAAGCCCTCTACGTTGCTGAAATTTTTCAAGTTATTCTTAATCAAAATCAAAATACTTTGATAGACAAAGATATTAAATTCTTATAATTGGTAAACTGAACTTATCTAAGGTAGTTTTAGTTTAGTGACATACAAAAATACACCTTGGTCTAATATGTTTCAGAATTTAATATTCTTTTGAGGTATTAATTTAAAGTAGTTTTGTTCTTCTAAGTATAAAAGTATGTCTGTATTTTGATACAAAATCACAGCTTGTAGTCGTATACTCGATTAAGTGTCAAGTTAACGTAGTGTCATATCTGGAATACATAAAATGCACATTGGTGAATTCATTGCGACACATCTTACGATATGCAGATATAGACTGTACATTTCCCACACAAGTAGGCAGTGCCTTTCTACTATCTAAGGACGTATGGAGGACATACTATGATTTACGTGTAATGTGTTTATTACCTTAATAGATGTGCCCCGCACAATTTTTGAAATACTGAATCTCTCTCATTACAGACCATGCAAACTAATTTTATAAAGTTACTTCTAACTTTAAACTGTAATATTTTGATTGGGTGATTGAGTAGATAGATTTCTATGAAATAAAGTAAAAATAATAAAGAAAGACAAGAAAATGTTAGGTCTTCATTGATATTTAATTTGTTTGGTTTCATGCGATTTCAAAATTCAGTCTCAGACACACAGTGTGGCCAACCTCAAGTAAGACTCATCTTATCTAAGGGTTGATATTACAGATGACCATCATATTACAAAAATAATAGATGTCTTTAAGTGTACCATCAACGATCGAACCCGGGTCCGTCTATTAAAAATATTGGCAAATAAAGTATAGGCCATTCGGATCAAACGTTATTCAAACTTGCAACACATAGCCTCCGATTAGGGAACAGTTCAATAGATTGATTAATGAGGTATATGGGTTGTTGATGCAACAGATAATCGATTTCTTTGTTCACTACACCATCTTACTGAACTCAGGGCTTTACTAATCACTGATAGCTTTTGTTGCAAAATGCAGTTGTGGTTACTACAGCGCTGTTACAAGAACACTGCTGATCTTCTCAGTTGAGGTCGTGTTCCGATCCGGTGGAAGTATAAGAAAAATTTTGTAACCAATAATTTGTAAGCCTCCGTCGGCTTATAGAAATAAAGATATTTCATGTTACTTATATCTGCGATAGAGTGAGCGGCCTCTGATGTTCAATGTAACTTGAAGTTGCGTTGTGGTTGCAAAGTTGTGATGGAGTAATTATCATTTACATGCCTGATTTTGACAAAATATGATCCAAAGAAAGCCAAAAAACGTATGCATTTTTATATAAATTTCACCCACCCTCGTAGTTGCGTTTTGGTGTTTTGGAATGAATAGGCTATTAACGCTTTTAAATTTTCTAAACAATTTTAATTTACTGTTTGAGGGTTACTTAACTTTCACATAGTCATTTACCCACAACTGATAAATTATAAAACATACATAGGTTATGTTTTTAACTAATAAAGGTTAGTTTATTATAAATAAATTAAGAACTGTTTTTCACCTAGAATTGCGTTTTAATAATAATAACATTAACATTCCAATAAATATTGCAATCGACAACGATAAATCATTATAGTTATTAGCCTCAAATTATTTAACATGAATTATTAAGTATAAAAAGTAATCAATATTAATAATAATTATCACATAAAAATATGTATGAAATAATTACCAAAATACTACTAATAGAATCGGTAAATTTAAAAGTATCCGTATTAATATTCTTTACACAAATTTTTTTACTGTAAGACCTTCAAGATATAGTTTACAATCATGTTTTAAGCCTTTTACTATCCAAGAAACAATAACTAAGGCCAAATCTGACTGGCAATTAACACGTCCATTTATTGACGAGAAAATATGTTTTTAGAATTGGCCACGTGTGTGAAACTACCGCTTAGTTCCCTACCTATTGTTTCTGAACATAAGTAGGTAATTTTGATGTTGTTTTAACAATTCTTGCAGTTTGTATGTATGGGTGAAATATTAAGGTAGCACGTGTATAGTTCGACCAGGGAAGTACCAACGCCACAGTTCAGCGATTCGGTAGAAGGGTGTGGTTGTTATCACTTACATATGAGGGGACCATCTTAGTCTTTGGGAGAAGCATCTGTGATTGTTTTCAGAGAGGACTCCTCATCTGTAAGAAGTTACAAATATCCATGGGCGGCAGTGACCATTTACTATTAGATGGACTGCATACTGATTTGGTGCTTCAATCTTATAAAAAAATCTTAGCCTAAAAAAATCTTAGCATAGTCTATATGGTCTTATAATAGGGACAAGGGTATACAAGGGACAAAAACATCCGCCGGGTTCTACTAGTATTGAATATGTTTTTTTATACATTATCTTCTTCAAGTTTGGTCACCTCAAGTTGTTTATAGTTTCAGTGCTTACCGTAAAATCTTTAAACAAAGTACTCGTGAGAACTGCCTTTGGTAGCTCATAATTTTCTACTGTATAAGTATATTACACACTGGCGAACCTTACATAATTTCTACAAGGGTACATTGCAACAAATCGACATAAAGTGTCATCTCTTAAATAGCCATGGTTATTGTTTTCAAAAATAGTTAAATGTTGGTAGTTACATGTTTTAATGTTAAGTTGAAATGTACATTATGTGCATATTTATACTTATAGTTAAATTTAATATACATATGAGGATATTGTTTTTATGTGGTATATATATAATATAAAAGGCAAAAGCGACTCACTGACTTATATATCAACGCACAGCCGAAACTACTGTACCTAGAAACTTGAAGTTTGGTACAGGGGTCCTTTATTATGTAAGTGAGCAATAAATTTAGAAATTCAACCCCCAAAGGGGTTTAATAGGGGTTGAAAGTTTGTATGAAAGTCCGCTAATTTTGAAGCAAGCTTATGAATTTTAGTATTTGGTTTTCTGTCTTCGCGTACGAAGTCGTGGGTAACAGCTAGTGTATATTTCCTGATGTCTCTCTTATTTCACATACTCAGACAAACATAACCATAAAACAATATATAACATAAACATAAAATAGTAAAAAAAAAAAAATTAAACAAGGTACTTTTTTATATCTTCTCCTTTTTATTCTTAAACACTTATAAACCCACTGTACCGATAATGAGAAACCATCGTAATAGTATTGTTACAATAATAAAAAAATATTTTTTCAAGACATTATACGTGTTCCGACAATATAATCCCCGACATACACAACTATGCATCAAATTTCCGTCTTTCTATCCAAACAGAACCATGCTCAAATATGTCTCCGAGTATTTTAATCTTCCATCTCAAGCGAAATGCTTAGCAAATGTAGCGTAACGTTTATTAATTTGTCGTGTGAACACGTTAATGAGTGACGTGCGCGAGAGCCGTCCGCTGCCCTAAATCCCACACAGCCTCACGATCTTTACAAACGTGATAAAATTCGTCTGACGAATACAGATTACACTTTTTATATATTACACAACGGATAAGAAGAAACAATTAACAGAGTTATCATACGAGATCAATGCGAATTTGAAATACACACTTTTGCTTGAGTATTGAGCCCGAATAACAGAATATAAAAGTGTATGAATCTGGGCTCCGTGTTCGTTCTCCAATATCTAATTTGGATTTATACTTGATTCCTGCTTGCTGTATACTTGTATATTCGTATGTGGGTCTTCAGGCTATTGGAAATTCTGTTGTGAGATTGATTTGATTCATTGAGATTGTAAAATGCTTTGTCATCATCGCTGTCGTAGTCAAATTCTCAACTAATAAATTTTACGTGAGTTCCTATATTAAAGAGCAGTTTTT
>MOOZ01001074.1:539544-577520 GCA_002930495.1 Cecropterus lyciades
GACTATTGGGAATTCTGTTGTGAGATTGATTTGATTCATTGAGATTGTAAAATGCTTTGTCATCATCGCTGTCGTAGTCAAATTCTCAACTAATAAGTTTTACGTGAGTTCCTATATTAAAGAGCAGTTTTTAATATCAGTACCACAGTAATTGAAGGTTTTCTACTTATCAAATTTTGTGAACTTTGGGTACATTTAGGTACAATGTTACTTACATTCGTGTTTCGTATTACATTACCGGTTAGCAAAAATAATACAATCTAACTCTAGGTCATTATACTGTTTCTTCCATCGTAATAGGTAAAAATGTACAGTAAAAAGGATAAACCCGACATTACCAAATTCGCGATAAAATCTTAATCGATTAAAAGGCGTGTATAGTTCCTTGAATAACAGAATGCAACTCAAGTTTACTATCTGCAAGGCCGGAAAATGGAGCAATTGTTCTGAATAGCTCAGATTGTGAGGCTATTAGGCGCACGCTCTCTGAGGTACCGGTACCTACATATCTATTAGTGCATGGGCAATTCTGAAACGTTGCGATGGAGAAAATCTCGATGGTGTAATTTAGATAAGATAGACAGATTGGTGATGTGATTATGTTGTATCTATTATGACACTTGACACTTTCTACATTTGTGGTCCAACTAGAATTTTTTGTGTCGCGTGCCATGGGGACACACACACACACACACACCGACAATTATATCATGAACTCTTAGATCAGGGCCGTAATCTACAGTAATTATTAAGATTTCTATCTGACTGGGCATTAGTTAAAATACTAACATTCAGAGTCATATTAGACATTACATTTATTTATATGTTACATCCATAACATACGACACCGACACAGAATCGTCTGCAGGTTGTTATCAAGATCTTGAATAGGTGTTTTTATAACTTAGATGTTCGATATTTCATGACCGTGTTATATATTTGTTACCACTTACTAGAGCTGTTTGACAGTGGGTTCTATATTTTATGGATTAATTTAAATTTCTGTAGTGGTTTAAGATATTTTTTACCCATGACAAAGGGAATCACATTATACTGTGATTCTGTTTACGCGTCTATGAGTGTAGAAAGCATTTTCAGGCGTGAGTCAAACAATGTTAACCTCCCGGTGATCCTCAACAATTGAACTTAAAAAAATTGTTAATTGTTCCAGAATGCCTCTCGGCACAAGACCGTTCCCGGCAGCGCTCTGGCCCGATCAAGAGCGTGCCGGTCGCGGCCGACATCAAGAAGGACGTCGATTTCGACTGCCCTGAGGAGTTCGGCTACTACCCACACCCCACTGATTGCAGATTCTACTACGTTTGCGTGTTTGGCGGCGCTCTACTCGAATCTTGTACTGGTGGCCTTATGTACAGGTACGTGGTATGAGTATATTTGAAAATCAAATATAAAGTTAAAACCTTCAAGGTGGTAAAACTGTTTGTGGTTCGACTCCGGAAACATCACAGCCACATCTATTTCTGCCTAATAACAGCAATGTTATGCGCTGTTGTGTTCTGGTCCGAATGGTGTGGCAAGGAAGACATACTTTTCTGAGGCATTTCATCTTAGTCTTCAGGGATAGCAACGCATCTGTTGCTAACCTTAGGTGAAACTTTGATCTTACCTAGGGTTGATTACAGATGTCCATGGTCGGCAGTATCCACTTACCATCAGGTGGGCTGCGTGCTCGTTTGCTACTTCTATACGATAAAAAAACATACTGAGTAGATCGATTTTGATTTTAAGCCGTCATGAAAGGTACGCTTACACACACACGAACTCAAATAGAAGATCTTAAATTATCCACAATAAAATGTGGAGATCTATTGTAAACAGATAAATTATGAAGCCAGCTAAAGGTAATCCTTTATGAATATTTCATAAATTCAGTAAATATTTATTGTTATATTTTTAGTTAATAAGGAATCATTCCTAGATGAGTTTGGGTCCATCTATCTAACTGTATCAACTCTTTATGTTTGTCCGATTCTTAAACAAGAAGCAGGAATCGCCTTAAACAAAGTTTTTAACTTCCTCGAGTGTGTCTTCGTACACACGCATTTATATGCACGATAAGGATATTTAATTTATGTTAAATGGCTTTTTTCTATTTTCCAGCCACGAGCTCCAAACTTGTGATTGGCCGCGTAATGTGGGCTGCGATGCCACCGGTGTAGTGGGTGGCGAGGAATTGGAACGATACAGCGAGAGAGACACCCCGCCTCCCCCACCGCCACCCCCGCGCCGCACGCCTCCACCTCCACCACCGCGAGCGCAGCCCAATCCTATCATCACATCACGAGGACAACCTAAATTTAATCGCAATGAATACGAAAAGGTAGTGTAGTAAAAGTTTTATTTACTTCCTCGTTATTTGATTGCCTCATAAATATTGAAATTCATTAACACGAACAGTTATTAATTTAAGTGGTTTGACAAATTTCAGCAACAACAATTATATGCAGAAGTAGACGACTTACCTCCAGTTGAAGAAATTGAAACCGACAGGCAACAACGAGTGTACAGAGGACAACCATCAACGATTGGACAGGTTCAAAAGGATAGAGATGGATATGCCTCTCAAGCTATTTCTTCTGGTAGAACATTAAATTCTAACATAATACCGGCTTCTATTTCTCAAAATAGCAAGATTGGGTCCTTTTCCTTTGGAAGTCAAGTAGACGAAAGAAGAACCGCGACGGTCACACAAGCACCACAAACATATAGGTAATGTATACTTTTAGTTTTAATTTTTTGATATTAAAATAAAAATTATAATTACAAAATAACAATGTGACTATATCATTATTTCAGTGGAAACGTAACTGAAAATGTGACTGAAATCTTTGACAGACTAGACTTAAAAATAAACGAAATTCTAGTTACAGACGTATCAAATAAAATACATTTAAGAACCAAAAGACAAACAACTGACAAAGAGTTAGGTTCGACTGAAAACAAAAATACTACTGTAGATAGAATTTCTAAAAGAAATGATAATGATCAAGAAATGGAATATGTTGAAGTAGACGCCGAGGTTCTACAGGATGATTATGAAGATGATATAAATCAAGACGATTCAGAAAGGGGGAAAAGACAAATTAGATACTATTTGAGAAATGGTCAGAAAACTCAGGCAAAACATTGGCCAAATACTAAGCAACTTAAATTGGTGAACTTACAACAGTTGAATTATAATCCTAATATTCAAAGTAGTCGGTTTCAACCTGTTTATAATGAAAACTACAACGGGGCTTTGCGACAACAACATCCTTCAGAATCCAATTATTACTCAACGACGAATCCGTTTATTGCTTATCAGCACCAATCTCAAAACTCTTTTAAGCCTAGTTTGCCCGACCCACTTAAGCAAAATCTTGTTCATAATTCTTTAAATACCAATACTCAGATTATAACAAAAAGTCCTCCTATATCATCCCTAAGCAACCATGATAATCCATTCGCAGCATTAGCTGGTGGTTTTTATAATAACGATCAAAATCATAATAATAAGCAAGTGGCGTCACAGTTTGTGTCTTCCTTAAATAGACCAAATATTGTATCATTTCCCGATTCCGCTCATCATACTAGTACCATTGTTATGGCCAAACCAATAGCAGCACCTACTTCATCACGTACGCCTTTTAATTATCAAGTCGACCCTGTGAAAATTCAAGATAATAGGGATAGTATCAGAGAAGGCCAATCAAATAGGAATGTGAAGAATCAACAACAATATGCTGGCAGACCTAGTTACAACGACGAGAACTATGATGATCAAGATGAGGATAGCGAGGAAGAATCATCCGAGGAAGATTTATCTGAAAATACAAATAAAAAAAATAAATATAATTTTCCCAATCCACCCTATGATTACATGCATCCTTCAAATAAATATGCTAATATAGAAAATCCATTTGCAAAGCCTGATTTTGATTTTGATGAATTTTTAGAAAACCTAAGAAAGGATCATTATTCAGCTATTGGAATAACAACACCTAAGCCTAAAAATACCTATAATGCAATTAAAATAATAAATGCTCCTCTAGCAGTAACGACAGCATCAAACTTAAATCCTACTGGATTACGTTCATCGACACTTAATTATAATGGAATTAGTACGCCTCGACCCTTTACAGTACCTAATGGTTTTAGCAATACTGTTGGTCCTACTCAAAACTCTTTGAATTCGACAATGAAACAGTATCAACAACAAAAATTACAACAGATTCAGCAAAATCCATCAAACCAGCAACAATTTCATCAGCAACATGACGCAGGTATCTCTTTAGAAACATTGAAGCCGAAATTGAAACCACCTAATTTTAAAGACGATCGTCAGCTTCCAATCATATATAATTTTAATAAACCAATTGAAGTAGGACACCAAGCAACTAATCCTACGACGAAATTGCAGAAAGAAACTCAACAATTATACCCAGTCACCCAAAAACCGTTTTATATTGTAACCGCCACCGGATCCCCTGTAATATATTCAACATCGAAAAACCAATTTGTAGTGAGACCTAATAATGCTGTTAGTTTACAACCACAATTTGTGTCTACAATGCAACCGTACGTGTTGTCTTCTGTCAAACCACAAAATTCATTTGCACCGCACATTTATTCAACATCAAAACCGTTAACAACTTTGACAAATGACCAACTTTCTGCGCTTCAAAATTACTGGAGAAATCCTTCAACTCAAGCAACATTGCAACCCACTTTAAGACCGACTACGTATAAGGAACTCTCAAACCTAAATTTATTTGTACAAACCTTGAGACCGACACCCCAGGTACAAATTAATAATCACAATGTTGGTAATGGTTTCGCCTCATCAACAACCAAACTACCTCCAACCCGTAAGCTTATACCTAAACCTTCACCTGAAATGTCTGATTATTATTATGATGAAGATGACGAAGAATATTATTATGAACCACCAGTAAAACCTAAGTATATGCCTAGTACGGAAGTGAAACCACAAAGACCACCTATGGCTCAGAACTATCAAGAATACGATGATTCTTTAAAAGATTCTGCTGTGGATAATCCATCAAATATAAAATACTCACGTCCTGCTGGATATCGTCCGGCAAAATATAGTTCTCTTAAATCTGAAAGTGTTACAAAAAACTTAAACGATGTATCAGTAGTGACCAAGTCACCATTTAAGGAATCTACCAAAGCCATAAACGGAAAATTGATTTCCACAATGATAAATTATGTAACCTCAACTCCATCTATTTTGAAGACACCAGAAGTTTCAAATTATGGTATAATACATCATAACTCACGTAACAGAACTATTCATATTAGAAAACCCATACGCTATGAAAATAATCCGAATACCCTTCGACCTCCGAAATATCTTAATCAAACAACTTTGAGACCTTATACAGTTAGGCATAGACTTGCTAAGCCGACCACTGTAAAAGAAGACAATAAACAAATTAAAGGAATTATGAGACACCCGAATATAGTGGCACAAATGAAATTCACAACACCAAGAGATAGCTACAAGCAAGAGACTCGTTATACAAAGACTAAACATGACGATAGAACAAACAGGTAAAACATATAGATGAAAAGACTGTATGGATTGATTAAATAACTAACTATATTTTAAGCAAATGAAATACACATATTTATCAGCACTACACTAACTACTCTTCAGCGACTATTGTACAAATATTTTCCTATACCTATGTGACAAACTAATAACCTTATAACCTTTGACACGACTAATGTTGACTTATTGGACTTTTAATTAAAATGACTGACTCTTCTTTTGAATCTTAAGATGCTTTGTATATAGCACTATTAGGGGCATTAAATTAGACACATTGATATAAAGTTACTTTTTCAGCTTGGAACCAACAGAAAGTGTGACACCTTCGTCATACTCAGCAAGTCCTCGGCCAAAAATGCTATACAATGGGTCCCAGAATTATAGTCCTGATCAATATGATCCATACTATGCTGTATATGACGAAGATGGTGAATTATACAAAGATACAGGTAAGTAAACACGTAAAAACATTAATTTATATATGCGATTGAAACTTAAAAACGTAATGTGTGTTGTAATATCTACAGTGTAAACATAATAATTATTTAATTCATCACAATATAAACTAAAAGATATACATATAACTTCATTAGTTAATTTCCTGCTGATAGCATCACATCTTTATAAAACTTAGTTAACTGTTTACATGTCTTACTACTATTATGTAATTATTGTAATGTAAAGATCATATCATTAATTCTTTTGGTCATATCATTAAAACTAAATTCTTTAATGATCCTGAATTCCTTGCACTAAAATAATACTTTTATAACTAAATGATCCTGTGTAAATTTCCAATTTAATCGAATTGTATCGTCACGGGAATCGGATGTAACGCACTAACTGGTGATTGGTACTGGTGTTGGCAGACTATGTCCAGCAATATAACACGGCCTCGCTTCGACCAGCAGTCCAGCAGACCTACCGTGGTACTCCGCCCCCTGCGAGACGACCAGTGGAGACATACACCCCTAGACCAGTGTCCCCTGACGACTACGACGATGCTCTTATTCAAGGACAGGTACACAAGATGTTTTTTTTTGTTACATTTTTATAGAAATTATTTCTTTTGCAGGATTCAAATTACATCGTACATTTAAAATAATATTTTTTTCTTCATACAATCTACTTTCAGATAAGCAATCAAAATCAATACCAATCATCCGTTCGCCAACCATCAAGGTAAGATATTTGAAAAGTAAATATAACTTACATATTAATAACAGTTAAACAAAACGTACATTAGCTAGGACAAATCTTAACATTCCAATATTATCGACGATCCAGGGGCGAAGGTAATGAATTGGGCTATGAACATCATTTACCGAGCAGCGCGAGGACGACTGTTTACGAAGCTACAACCCTACGCACTACTCCTTCTACAACTAGCACAAGCACTACCACTACCACACAACGCCCAACCACTGCACTCTTCACTGAAGCAATGACCCCGTCTAGACACACCTCAAGGTACTACAAAAGAAAACCTTTAAGGACGTGTGTACGATGCTCAGTTAAGCTTGAATCATGCGTCCGTTGTCAATAACTATCATTTGAGTCATCGTAACTATATCATCTCAACATTACATTTACATAAATATTCATACTCATCATATAGAAATCATTAACTAGAATGCAACCTTTGAACTGATGATTTTTATGTCCCCAAATACTAACATTGGGTTTAATATGGTACTAAAATTGATTACCAGTTTAAAGGTTGTAAATATCATTTACTTTATATTTCTGATCTACTTTCTACTATCTTCCAACATCTTTGTTAGAAAGATACAAGAAACCGTTTGCTTTTGTGGTATCTTTATTTCCTTGTAGCGACTAATATATATTTAAGATTTTTCAAATATCCTATTCATATGTAAATACTCTCATTCAACCAAATAAGGTAATTAGAATAGAAATGATATCATATCGGATGAAACATCGATCGTTTAACAGCGTTGAAATAGTTGAATGCTTGAATTAGAAAGATTTCTTTTGCTTTGTATTCAACAGATCATCTTCAGATGAAAATCCCTTACGCAATCCCGAATCCTCTTCAAAACAAAACACACTTGACTCAACTTCTTCGCCTTCTCCTACCCTCTCAGCAATAATAAACGTTTCATCCCTCGCTAAACCTTTTGAAAAGACCGATAATAGTCATAGATTGGCTGACACATTACCAACGACTGAAAGGCTACCGACCCGGAGACATCCATCTCGTGTGACTAACATCCCCAATAACAGTCCGGTTGAAGTTATTCAGGCGCATTCTAATTCAGATAATAAAAAGGTGGTTTCATTAACTACGGGATTTTCTATTCGGCGAAATCTTAATAACACTAAGAACCCCTATACATTAACTGTTATCAGTAGGCCTTTCGATACCAATGATAAATCGACTAGTGGAAATTCACCAGCAAGTAATAATAATGAAAATGTACAACAACTTACAGATAGGTATTATTATAACACTAATAGTAGAAATGATGATCAAATTGTTGAACCTAAGATTAATAAATATAGTTTAAATGAACCTGCATCCAGCATATCAACTAGAAGAAAAGATGCATTTCCCGAAGTAATTGAAGAAGAAGAACCGGTTGTCTATAACCGCCCATCTATAAGACAAAGTTCTACTGCAAGGCCTAGAATTAGGATAAGTACATTACCATCTACGACAGACACTACGAAGTACTACATTAAAACTGTAATTAAACGTCCTACACCATTTTCGTTAAATAATGAAAATAATGAGGACTCCACTGAAAATGGCGTTAACACTGAGGCGTTAATTGAGAATGGTTTAAGAAATGCCAAACGTCCATTTTCACCTCCTGAGCCACATCCAATTGAAGCAAAAATAGAAAATTCACCAGAATATCATCAATACGAGAAACCAGTAGAGAGTGAACCAATTGTTTCACCATATAGAACATTAAATAATTTAAGAAATATTGATGATGAACAAGATTTAGTTTTAGATTATTCCACGAGCACTACATCAACAACTCGGCTTACAACAACTACACCAAAAAAGGTGGCAGAACAAACTGCGAGAACTGAAAACTACTCTCACCGTAAACCTTCTTATTATAGTTATCGAGTGGTGGATGAAGTCGTGCCTGATCAAACTACTGAAGTTTTCAGCGGAAAAGTTAAAAATATTATAAAATCATTTTTCAATAATTTGTCTTCCAGCCCCAATTATTACGAGTTTTCGTCATCATCTCCTAAACCAACACCAAAAATTGAAGAAAAAATTGTGAATATAGGGTTTCAAAAGAAAAAAGTTAAATACAGCGATGAAAAGCCTTTAAGAAATAATGTTAAACGTATACAAATTATTACAGAACCTAGTATTAACAAATTTATTTCATCTAGCGCTGATACAATCAGTTTAGGAAGAAACTATGAAAAGTTAAGCAAAGATTATTCACCGCCTACTTCTACTGTTGCACCTTCATTAACTGATGCACCTTTTATAATTATTAGCCCGGAAACCACCCCAGTTATGTTAGAAAGTTCGTCTATTAATGAATATTCTAAAACACAACACGAAAAATCTCATGAATCTAAATATACTTCATTAATAAATGAAGAAGATGGAGAAAAGTCTCGTAAATTTCACAAAATATTGAATGAGGAAGATGCACCTCAAAATAATTATCGCGATAAACTAGTAAAAGAATTGACTAAAATGACCATAACAAACACTGAAAACGAACATCCACCGACTACGACTGAACGATACAGACCTCTGAATATAATTGTTGATGATATTGCTTCGACGACTAGTACGACTAAATCGACTACGACTGTGAAGGCTACGACAACATCAACGACTAAGAGTTTATCCTTTCCAACACGAGCCTCACGAGTAAATCCCGCCATAAAGTTAGCTGCGACAAATCCAGGAGGTGGACGCAGGAGTTACCAATCGTCGTCCAATTGCTCATCAGACAACAGTCTGCAAGCGAATCCAAAATGCAACGAAATCAAATATCAGAGGTACTTTACTCACCGGCCAGTAGTCTAAGTAGCCTGGAGATTCTCTCATAATAAACCTAATAATGGACGGTGGAGGCTTCGTCTACAACAAGACTTTACTTTCCGCATCGCGAAGTAACTAGCATGAGGATGACCATATTCTTACGACATCGTTTAATAGCACCCATTGCTAAATTCTGTCGCTTAGCATACTATTCTCATTGGGGGACTTCAAGTCGGTTGAGTTGAATTTCTGAATTGTTAACTCCTGACGTTACCATTTCCACTTCCTGCATTCTATTGGCAATGTATTTTGATATGTACTTTGTAGTAGTATGCTATTCAATCATATATTAGAAAGTTCCTCAATGTAGCTATATCGTTTTATGTGCACCACATTGCAACTCATCATTTAGTGTCTGAGCACCACGATCACAATGAGTATATCAAAATTATATTTTTGGTATGCTGCTTGCATGCATTAATACTGTTTGTTTTATGACAAAAAATAAATAATTTGTCAAACCAAAAAGCGTAAGTAGTTTTTAAACAATTTCGACAGCTTCAATTAACTATTTAATTTTTACAAATTTATATCAATTTATCACCATATCACTAAACTAATGACATAATAAATAATATTCAGAAATTCTAGGAACAGTCTTTTGCTTAACCTTTAAACCACGCCTACTAATAAACGATTTTAGATTATCACTTTGTTAATGTTATTAATTCTTACAGGCCGACTTCGACTCGTGGTCGGGGATCAGCACATTACTCTACCTCAAGCGTATCTGAAACACCACAGCAGGCGGCTCCAAATAGAGGAACACCACCAACGTTAGAATTGAAATATAAAAAATCATTCACGTGCTTTTATCACGATTCTTGCACTTATTTGAGTTCATCTATCAATAACCTTATGTGATTGATGCTTAATCATTTTTGCTTATATCACACATTAATTAAAAATTAAAATTAATATGAACATGCTTCATATTATTTTTTAATTTTAGCGTTTACTAAGTAAATTTTGTTTCTTGAGCAGTCGCAGTCGTCCAACATTGAAGCCTTCTACAGCTATTGTATCTAAGACCACAGAGTTTGTGGACATTTATGCCTACCCTCCCAAAAGACCATCACCGGTATATCCTCAGCCAACTCCAGACAAGACTGCAGCAAAATGCAGAAAAGATGTTTGTTTGTTACCTGATTGTTACTGTGGTGGCAAAGATATTCCAGGTATGAAGCTGAAACTATTTATATTTCATTTACTTGATTTTATGTTATTTAAACTCCCTTGATAATGATTAAATGTGACTATAAAAAATTTCATTGTATTAAATAAATTTGCTAAATATCTCAGGAAAATTACCTATCAGCGAAGTACCGCAGATTGTACTGATAACATTCGACGATGCTGTGAATGACCTAAATAAAATGTACTATGAAGAGCTCTTCGAAAGAAATCGAGTCAATCCAAATGGCTGTCCTATATCTGCTACTTTTTATGTATCCCATGAGTGGACAGATTATAGCCAAATCCAAAATCTTTATGCAGATGGCCACGAATTTGCCTCACATACTATATCGTAAGTTAATAATTGGAAGATTGGACTATGATTTGAGCGGGATCTATTCATAAATATCTCTTGATATATATAGTATCTGCTTGGGTTGAACATTTGACGTTAATGGGTTTCTATAGTATATATCGTCAACAAAAACGTTTGTATACGGATGAGTAATTGGGTCCTAAGTATTTACTAACATTATTCTTGGCCATCTTTGTAGCGATCATTATGTAGATTTACATATATTTTTATTTTATGCCTAATATTTTATTAATTATTTTTTTCTTTCCTTTCTTCTTTTACCATCCTAACCTCTACCTTTTATATTCTTTCCTCTTCCTGGCACGGTTCTCTTATACCCAATAAACACATGCACTATCACTACCTACATCCCGCGATACAACAGGCGAATTACCGGTGGAGACAGTACCACAAATCGTTCTACTGACATTCGATGATTCGGTAAACGATTTGAACAAGGTTTTGTACTCGGATCTGTTCGAGAAGGGCCGTGTGAACCCCAACGGGTGCCCCATCTCGGCTACATTTTACGTTTCTCATGAATGGACCGATTACAGTCAAGTCCAGAATCTTTACTCTGCTGGACATGAGATGGCCTCACACACGATTTCGTAAGTGATAAAACAAGTTACAGCACAAGTAGAATTATTATGCACAAACACACTTCGACTTTTACGATCTGTACACAAATATTATTTCTAACTTATTTCTATTTTATTATTAAACTCATAAACACTAAGACAATTACGTATTCTTAAAATTATTTAAATCTTTGTCTTGGTTGGGTTTATATAATTTGATATACTTTTTACAATCATGCATGTTTTTATATATGTATTTCTTTTCTCAAACAGTGTAAATACTTAACTGACATTATACATTTCCAGCCATAGTTTTGGAGAACAATTCTCCCAAAAGAAATGGAATAGAGAAGTGGGTGGTCAGAGAGAAATTTTGGCAGCTTACGGTGGTGTTAAACTCGAGGATGTACGAGGCATGAGAGCACCATTCCTGTCAGTTGGTGGCAATAAGATGTTCAAGATGTTGTACGATTCAAACTTCACCTATGATTCCTCATTGCCTGTATATGAAAACAGACCACCGAGTTGGCCGTACACCCTCGATTACAAGTTATTCCACGATTGTATGATTCCACCCTGTCCTACCAAATCATACCCAGGTACGAACTACTGCTACTACATCTAGAGCATTGTATCTTCTTATAAAATCATCTGTTACTACTTCATTTAAAATATTTCATTGAATATTTCAGGTGTTTGGGAGGTTCCAATGGTGATGTGGCAAGATCTGAATGGCGGTCGTTGTTCCATGGGTGACGCTTGCGCTAATCCACCTGAAGCTGAAGGAGTGTATAAGATGCTTTTGAAGAACTTCGATAGGCATTATACTACAAACAGGTATTTTATGGTGTTAAATGAAAAAAAAATGATTGAAAACACCTCTTGTATTACTGGGCTATCTTTATTATGTTGATTGTATATATTTTTGTAACGTATGATTATGAATGAATATTTGTTAATTTTAATATAAACTTTATTTCAGGGCTCCATTTGGTCTCTTCTATCACGCTGCTTGGTTCACACAGCCACACCATAAAGAAGGTTTCATCATGTTCTTAGATTTCATTAACAAAATGAAAGATGTCTGGATTGTCACAAATTGGCAAGCTTTGCAGTGGGTGCGCGATCCCACTCCTATTTCAAGGTTAAATAATTTCCAACCCTTCCAGTGTAACTATCAGGTAAAGAGTAGTATTTTTTTAGATTTTAATATGTGCTTATTTTACAACACTTGATTAATAATTCTAATTTGTACTGACAATGTTTTCAGGATCGGCCGAAAAAGTGTAATAATCCTAAAGTATGTAATCTTTGGCATAAATCTGGAGTAAGATATATGCGAACATGTCAACCTTGTCCTGAGATATATCCTTGGACTGGTAAAAGTGGCATTAGATCTTCAAGAATTGACAACGATATCGGAGAATAATAATATATCAAGACATTAGACAACGAAATATCGCATCAACCACCTGACGAAGATGACCTGAAATTATCTTATTATAAGCCAACGAGGCAAAGACCATTTTGTTTGGATAATAATTGATAGTAAAAAATGTTTTGTCACCAACTAGAGAGTGCCATTTAGATTTTGATGGTCACAAAGCAAGTATTGAACCCTAAAACAATTTCGTCATTGTTGAGAGAGATGTGATTCAAATTTCTTTTAGTATAATTCAATTTCTTCATGTTAGGAATATCGTTGTGTAATGTATTGGAAACTGTGATATTATGTGTTTTCAATCCTATAGAATGAAAGAATATAATGAAACTTGTATTCTACGAACTTGGTGCAATGATAGTTTCAATATTCTCGTATTTGTGTTCGTTTCATTATTTTAATTTAAAAATGCTCTTTGGATGATGCATGAAGAATTTATTTCTAACTAAAATATAAGTGGTATTTTTATTTTTATATTGCAACCTGTGAAGTGATATTAAATTTAAAGTAATTTCGTTATTATTGAGATTTTAACAACCTGATTCAATAGCTGTTTTTCATATTTTGTTACGAAAGCCATATTAAAATTTAGAAAATGTTTTTCTAATCTTGCCAGCTTCGTGGTTGTCACTGCCTTTTATACATTGTAAATATAGGATTAGAATATTTAGTGTTAGATTAAGTCTCCGTTCTTCAAAAAATTGCCTTGAAAAACATGTAGTTGCAGAAAAATTAAAATTGTACCTAGACAGTTCGTTTACAATAAAAAAATAAAATTCTTTAGCGTTGCGGAGACGTCTGTCCACATCGCTCAGTTGATGTGGCACATGTCTTTGCGACTGCTAAACCATTTTAGGTTTAAAACATTTCTTTTTCTATTTATAACGAATATTGTTTTGTAACTAATTTAGACCACCCACGTGGTCGAGCGGTCAACATACCGGTCTGACACGCAGTGGGTCCCGAGTTCGATCCCCAGACAGACAGAGATCTGAATGATGAGTTTAGATTTCTGTTCTGGGCCTGGATTGTGTATTCGTCTTTGTGTGTCCATGGCACCCACGACATAGGAGTAAATCCTACTGTGGGGCTATGAGTGTAGAAAGTGTTTAAAGTGTTATCAAAAACATCAAAACTATAGGATTATTGCTTTGGTTTGCTATTGCAGCTGAAGTGGTTGGAAGCGCTTGCTACAGACCTATTTAAATTAAGTAATTTTACTATTTATAAGTCCTATTATTGTAAATATAGGTTTAGTATTTAAAATTGGTAGTTCCATTTTTATAAAGAAAACATTTGATTGAAGATTGTGAATAAAACCTTCGGATTTGTCAATGTAACAACAATATGTCATTGTAATGTAAAGCAATGTATAAGGATTCCGTTTGTAATGTAAGATTTATTTGCGTACCTAGTGCTGTAAAATAAAAACAACCAGTGCTAATAATAAAATGCTGTAAACAAATTATGTTTTTTTTTTTTATAATATATACATATCGGATCGTCAGAATTATTAGCTCCCTCTTCGAACATTACGTGGGCGTTTACGTGGGTAATCGAGCAAAGAGATACTGAAAGAGCTCTATAACCACTTTCATAACGTTAACAATTTAGCACAATATAAATTACAGCGAGCAAACGAAACAAATAACAGTTCTTAGAGTGGAGGCACCGCTCTTCACGACGGCAGAATGGAAACTGAGCGCCGTTCACGCGTACCGCTCCTCCAAGCCCTGTAGTAGCACGAAGTTATCCGAATGTCGATCGACATCATCGCGACGGTGCTGCCATCTGTCAGAACTCGTGCCGCGCTTCGTTTACCGTCCAAACTAATGTCCAACATATATTTCATTTTTTTATTTAGCAATACCTACTCACGCCAAAAATAGCACAACAGATATATTTTTTAATTATAAATATAATTTAATGTAACATTATTATTATCGGTTTGATTATTTTCGTTCATCATAAATACAGTATTCATGTAGTGTCCCAATCACTTGGTATAGTTGAATGACATAGAACGAAAACTTATTTAATAGTTTTCAATATATATCGGTCCTATGAACACGGGTAGATTTTTTTTTTTTCTTAAAAGCTGAACTACGAATATTAGGATTTGCCGGTAAATTTACATGATATCATATCATCAAACCTGGCAAATTTACGAATTTATAATTAAAAAAAACGGGTTTTTGCCAATAGTTCATTATAGTCATCGGTACAGTATATTTTCACCAATGATGGTTGATAATTACTTTTGAAAATGTATTTATCAGTCTCACAGTCAAAATCTTAAAGTCTTTTTTTAATATTTATCATAAAACATATATTATTTATATTTTATAATTATATTTATATTAATATTATGAAGCTGAAGAGTTTGTTTGTTTGTTTGAACGCGCTAATCTCAGGAACTATAAGTCTGATTTGAAAAATTCTTTCGGTGTTAGATAGCCCATTTATCGAGGAAAGCTATAGGCTATATATCATCACGCTAAGATCAGCAGGAGCGGAGCACCAATGAAGAATGTTTCAAAATCGGGTTTTTTTTTTCTAATGAGAGCTTTCGCTGCATGCGCTGCGTAAACGGTTAAAATTTCGTAAAAATTATATATGGCAGAATTGATCCCCTTTAAAAGTTCTAAAAAAAAGTCAGCGACGGCATATATCTATCTTTTCAGGTATACTCACTGTACCTTTTTGTATGCTAACCAATTCTTATTCTATTCTTATCCAAATAAATACATGAATTAGTTTTCTTTGTAGTAACTAATACGCGGGTGAAACCGTGGGGCGCAGCTAGTAATGATTATAATTGCATTTCAGTTTGTATTTAACAATTATAAAACAAAATATAAAACTAAGAAAGTAGGGCCCGGAAGGCCCTGCGAGCGTATTAATCTAATTTGATGTAAATTCAGTAGTTAAAAAGGGTGCCAGTGGTTATAATAAAGAAGTAGCAAATGAGCAAATAACCCAGCTGATGGTAGGAGACCATTCATGGACATCTGTGATCTAACCCCTTAAGGACTAAGTTATAACACTTCGGATAACCCTTCAGATCAGAACACTAACAAGGCAACTTAACACTGATTTTATTACGCAGCAATAAGTATAGCGGCGGTGCTTCCGGAGTCCGGAATCACAAAGGGTTTTACCACCTACAAGTAGTGCAAGTTTGCCCAATAGCTAGTGTACGTTATGTATAGTACGAGACTTTAGATGTACTTATTTTTAGATGTTTTTCGTACTTTTGAGATAAAACTTAAGATTTACCAAGAGAAGTATGGTAAAAATTCGAAATAAATTATTAGATCACATGAGGTCTACCGTTAACAGTTAGTGAAACTAAAGATTTACTGTAAAATCTTTGATTTATCGTAGTTTAGAATTTTATAGTAGTATATATAGTGACTAAGGCACTTTCAATGCCGTTTTCAATGTCAGCATGATTTTTTTACAACCTAAATCCGGCCTTTACATTAATATAAGATTTTTCAATACCTCGTCAATGCCAATACCTAGAACCGTGACCGTGATCAAGATGGTGAAGCTACAAGGTTCATCAATCATGAAAATCCAATCATAACACCTGTCTGACCTTTCACTGACCAAGGTTCAGTGAAAATATATAAAAAGAGACAACTCCATAGTTTTGTCTTAATCTCACGTAAAACTCACTTTAGCAGCTAATGAAGTACATACAAAAATGCTTTCAAAAATTTTATTTCTTATTTTATTTACAATATTTATTCTTACATTCGGCTATGAAGTTGAATTTTATCCGGGAAGATCTTTGTACATGTCTTCTAACCTAATAAAAATAGATATAAATACAGCCAAGAAGAAGTGTGTTAAGATGCCCTTTAAATCTGAGAATAATGATTTTTGGCTATCGGATAACTGTGAAAGTAAAGAAAATATTTCTCGGGGAGAAATTGATAAAGAGAAAGTCATAATAAAGAAAGCAATTGAGAAACGGGCGGTGGACCCCGTTTTTCATGGTCATCCGAAAACCAGGGAAGAATTGTGGCATGAACACTTTCTTAACAAAAGCACAGAATTTGACCAGAAACCGTCTCTTATAAAACTCATAAATAACATAACTCTGACATATTTGAATGATTGCATACCCGTTATTCTATATGACAAACAAGTGAAGTCGAAAGAAGATTTCTTATTTCAAAATTTACTAAAAAGCTTTCCTGTGACGCATATACATGGATTTATAAATGAAGATGGTCGGCTAAAAGAGCCAAAATTGCTACATTTGACACGGGACTGCCTAAATTTTATACTATTTCTAGAAGACGTAAAAGCAAGTGCAAAAGTATTAGGCAAACAATCTGAGAGTAAAGTTGTTGTTGTAGCAAGATCATCGCAATGGGCTGTGCAAGAATTTTTATCCAGTGCGTTTTCCAGAATATTTATTAATTTACTTGTCATTGGACAAAGTTTTAAGGAAGAAAACGATTTATTGGTACGTTAATATTCAGAAAATAAAAATAGTTTTTAACCATATTGTTTTTCCCAAAATCTAATTATGCTAGTTTTACACAAGAATGAAAAATATTCCATATAATTAATTGACTAAGACACTAAAGTATGGAAATTAAAATAAATTTTGTTACTTTTAGGAAGCACCATATATCTTATATACTCATAAATTGTATATTGATGGTTTGGGTGCCAGTATGCCTCAAGTATTAACTTCTTGGACTCATGGAAAGTTTTCCAGAGAAGTCAATTTATTTCCACCAAAAATGACAGGCGGTTATTCAGGCCATCGGTTTATAGTTGCAGCTGCTAACCAACCACCGTTTGTATTTAGAAGGTTTGATGGTTCTCCTAATGTTTTTATTTATAAGTAGGTACCCGTATTAAGGTCTTCATTTGATTTCTTTGTATTCTAGACTTCAAAGTGATTCTGATGGTGGTAATCCTAAAGTGGTTTGGGATGGAATTGAAATAAGACTGTTGAACTTATTAGCAGAAAGAAATAACTTTTCTATAGAATATATCGAACCTCGGGATCTACAGTTAGGGTAAGTAGTTTTTATGCCATAATCTTCTACATTCTTAATTTATTTTAACCAATGATAAGTAATTCCTTTTTTCTTCGTAAGTGGTATTGTTTCCTTAAAACCCTAATGGAGATTAAATGTTTATATCTATTGTTTCTTTCACTACATTTATCTTAAAATCTTGAAGTGAATTAAACGCCTAATAATTATATGTATTATATTGTAGACCTGGTGATGCGGTTGCTAAAGAAATTATATCAGGAAGAGCTGATATAGGAGTAGCCGGAATGTACATGACCAAAGAAAGAGTTATTGATATGGATATGAATTTCGCTCATTCACAGGATTGTGCTGCGTTTATTACATTAATGTCCACTGCATTACCTCGGTTGGTTTTTATTTAATTTAGAAATACCTTATTTAGGGCTCACCGGGGCACTTACAATTCGGTAGCTACATATATTCTTAGACACTATTTTTTAATAAAAAAAGTTCAGTGTTTTTGACCACCTAAAAGGCATACATATAAATCATGGCAACTAAGTCGTCAGGGGTAGCGATGTATGTATATTGAATTTCAGAATATTTAATTTTAATAATTACTTTCCGATAAATGTTCGAACCTAAATTTTATCATAAATGGTAGACTGCAAATTGATTCAGTATTTCTTTTAAAGAATCAAGCTAGAACTGAACGCGAACACAACTGACGTCTGGCAAGCGACTCAGCATGCTTGTGTTTTACTTATTTACATTTAAAAATTTATAAAAAAATATAACGTATCTTCAAAATCTTCTACTTTGCAGATATCGTGCTATCCTTGGACCATTCCATTGGCACGTTTGGGTGGCTTTGACTTTCACGTATATTTTCGGAATCTTGCCCTTAGCGTTTTCAGACAAACATACACTACGTCATTTATTAAATAATTCTGGTGAAATTGAAAATATGTTCTGGTATGTTTTCGGAACTTTCACAAATTGTTTCACATTTGTTGGAAAGAATTCCTGGAGTAAAACTACAAAAATAACGACAAGATTGTTAATTGGTATGACATTATTTAATTGTAATTTAGGTACTGTAAATTAACTGCAGTAGTTGTTGAATTTCTTTTTTGTGCAGGTTGGTACTGGCTGTTCACAATTATTATTACAAGCTGTTATACTGGTTCTATAATAGCATTCGTGACTTTGCCAATTTTTCCAGAAACGGTTGATACAATTAAGCAGTTATTACGAGGGTTCTATAGAGTTGGAACTTTAGGTAAAATGTTTGAGATTATTGTGCTAATTATTGTTTTCGTACACTCGTTGTTTTTTCTTTGTCACTGATACCAAATGATTAGTTTATTTATTTCGCAGACCATGGCGGTTGGGAGAGATGGTTCTTCAATTCCTCTGATCCTAATACTAATAAACTTTTAAAGAAAATGGAATTTGTTCCGAACGTTCAGGCTGGAATAAGAAATACTACAAAAGCATTCTTCTGGCCTTACGCATTTTTGGGATCGCAAGCAGAACTCGAATATATAGTGCAATCGAATTTTTCTCTCACCACGTAATTATTATCCAGATCGAAATATTTTGTCTTACATTCTTTTTTTCCTTACAAGATTCATGAATTTTCAGATCAAAGCGTTCCTTGCTTCATATTTCCAATGAATGCTTCGTTCCATTTGGAGTAGCTATCGCATTTCCAAATAAATCTCTGTATACGGCGAAGTTGAGCGGAGATATTCGTAGAATACTACAAAGTGGAATTTTAAACAAAATTGTTGATGAAGTTCGATGGGACATGCAACGCAGTAGTTCTGGGAAACTTTTATCGGTAATTTTGATCATCGATAATTTAATTTATGGATAATTTAGACATTAGATTTTATCCACTCGTCGTAAGGTAGTAAATTTTTACGTGATCATTTTAGATAATGGAACAAAATTTTGTTTTAGGCTAAATGAAAAAAAAAATGAAAAAATATTTTATTCATCTGCAATTTGGGTATAAACAAACAGTGGTTGAGGCCCCCCTTTGAGCGTTTATTTGCTCGTGTTGGGGGACCCCGCTCATCCTTATCATTAGGGTACAATTTTGCAGATTTTAATTTGGATTAAATATAATTAATTTTTCTTACAGTTTTATAATTATAGTGAGAATGAGTACATATGTATGCATGCATATGTGTGTGTGTGTGTGTGTATGCGTGCGTGTGTGTGTAAGGGAGAGAGTGAGTGTGATATCTGTTTCATATATATTTTATAAGTTTTTCTGTATCCTTATAGGTTAGTGGTAACAACCATTCTGTAACAGAATTTTTATATTCAAAATATGTTAATTTACAAATAAATAAAGGCTTTTTATATGAAACTACTAAATATTAATTGCAGTTTTGAAGCGCTACGTAATATGCACTGTTATAGACTATTTTACATTAGTGGGGTTGCCAATGTAATAAGCAATAAAGGTTACCTTAATTTTTTCTTCAGGTAGGCAAAGGGGCTTTAAAACTATCATCGGTTGAAGAAAAAGGACTGACATTAGAAGATACTCAAGGCATGTTTCTGCTTTTGGGGGCAGGTTTTCTTTTAGCAGCTGTGGCTCTTATTTCTGAATGGATGGGTGGATTTACAAGACAGTGCAGAAAAATTAAAAGGAGGTTTTCTTCAAGCCATATTTCTAGAGAGGATCTCATTACCACCCCCAAATATCAAACGAGTGTTGATGAGAAAATATTTTCTGACGACACTGATAGTAGATTACATTTTCGGAACAGTACCAGCGGTGGATCTAGACATACGCTAGATGGTCACGTGATAAATGTTACGGAAGAAAATATAATCGTTCACAATGATTACGATATTCACGAAATATGCTCCCAAAGATCAAGTTCTTTTGATTTGGATAAAGAAGTCAAAGAAATATTCGAAAGAGATGAAAAATGGAGAAAAATAGCAAACGAACGAGTCTTAGAGGAAGTTAAGGACGGAAGAGAGGAAACTGCATCGAAAGCATTTGGAGATCCAGTTTTTTCTTTGTAATTTGTACCGTACATATTTATAACTTAGGAAAGTAGTATAGTAAAGTATGTACTACGATTTAAAGTGTGATTATTAAAATAAAAAACCAAAATTGACATCCAACTCTTTATTATCCTTCGAACAGTCATCAAAATAATTTATAACAATTTTCTAACACTGTCCATTAACATTAATATTTCATTCGCCACTGAGATGTTTTAATTACTCATTTTATACATAGGGCAATAGGCTGCCTCAGAAACACAGGCGCCGCAAGACCTAAATTAATGCAATATTTGGCCCGGCCTCATCTTAAAAAATAATTATACATTATGACTTAAATTCTCAAGGAGCACCTTTGAAATATCGCGGGTAACTCCTGATTATCATTATCAGTAAAAATATCGATAAAATACAACAGATTTTGCATTATTTGTAAATTCAAACGAAAATATACCTAATACCTACCTAAGCATTTTGTTTACATTATGTATTGCACAACTGATGTTACGAGACAAATAAGTGAAATCGACTGAGTATTCAATAAGGATATGTATTTATATTCCTAAAATCTATCTGGGTTGTTCACAAGAAGCTGTGAGGCAATAGCAAGGACAGGGGACAATAATGGCGACTGTATCAACGACTACTGAATCGAAATCCGTTATGATTTCGATAATTACTTATGACTACGTTATTTTAAATGCAATGATTTACTCAACTAACATGTAACACTGAATAAGTTAGCCCTTTGCTATTGGAACACAGCGGGACAATACAGGATAACAACATACACGAAGTAGGTACATCTACAAAACAAACCAAGCAAACTTTTTACAACACACAACACAGTTGTGCGACGATGAATATTATTAAATATTATTAAATAATCATATAGTGAAATCATTCCCGATAGCAAAACTCACAACCTCGGAAATAATGCTCCCAATACCAGCTTTCTGATGATTTATTTTACACAAGATACTTGATATTATAAAGATGTGCAATCGACAAGTCTCATTAGAGATATAATAATACAAAGAAATTATATAAGACACGGTGCGTTCCACTTGATGCAATGATTGCAACGGATAAATAAATCAAAATAAAATTATACAATCTCGTTCTATTTGTTGGTAAACCGACGCTTGATAAAGTGTGAAATGTGACGTCACCAACAATCCTAAAATCATAATCACAAATAATGCGGTCTTCAATTAAAACTGTAGAACATAACCAGTTCGTCGTCAAGTGGAACGCAACGATATTTTTCACTATTATTACATTATAAATATTACTAACCAGTACTTGGTTTGCATATTTCATATAGTGTTTAAAAGAATATTATCTGTTGTTTTACAACTTGCTCAGTGCATTTCGTGATAGGTATGTAGGTAACGACATATACTATTTTATAATCTAATATCCATAGAGCCACGGTTACAAGCCTGTGTAACACATTTTTGATTAATAAGGTACCTATAACAGACAAGTAGTGTAACATTTGTATACTTAAGATGTTCCTAAAAGATAAGATAAACATCCTAAAAGATAAACATCGATTTCTAAACACTGTGAGAAATAAAATCTGTTTGTTTCAACCTTTCTCAATGCCAACTAAACCACTGACAATAAGAATATACACATAAGGACATACAAGCATTCTTTTTACTTAAACACTGAATATCTATATACTTCTCCATGCTAGTTAACAATAATTGATATAACACATTGATTTAATATCATAATAAATGATTTCTAACAACTTCACAATTATATATAAGTAATTCACTTATGTAAAACACCAGTTTCTACTATAATTACAGCTATAAAACCGCAGCTCGAAATCAGGTCAATAAGCATAAAATCTATTTATTTAACGGCGAAATGAACAGTTGAGCAATTTTCAACGAAGCACAGACTTTAAAGGAACAATCAGGAACGAACGATCGAAGAACCAATGCAATTAGAATAACACAATTTTAAAATTTGAACAACACATGAAATGTAACAGTGCAGTGTACTTATATCACATAACAATGTTTACGTTACTCTAACATTAAGTGTACACCGATTATATTCCCATACAGGGCCAACGAATATTATGCTCCGGTATTAAAATATTTATTCGTTAAAAATCTAATGTGTATAATTTACAATGCGAAAATACATTTTTAACTCGTTCAGACTTTTGAACTTCAAACTGGTTACTTCCCTGTACAAATTCAACAAATATACATCCAACATTTTGTTATTGTGATTTGAAGGTTACACTTAACTAATATGATGTAAGTGTTTACACTTCTTTTACGAAATTTCATTTTTATACACATATATGTGTACTTGTGTCATTACCTATAAACGGTAGTGAAGTGAAAATTACAATGACATTTAATTCTAGATGTATACAATTATACGTATATTAATCTTAACAATGAAACGTAAACATATGATGAAAAATTATATATTTTATTATTATGCCATGATTAAAAAAATCTTCTCATGAGAAGGTATAGAAGTACTATAGGTATGCGCATAAGGTGTTTATAAAGTAAAGGACAAACAAAAACCAGCATTTATATAAAATTGACCCTAAAAAATTTGGAAAAACTGCAGGAAACTTAACATGTAAGTCTCATTTCAAGTTATATAAATTATCCTCACAAAAATACAGTCATAAAGCATTATTTACTGCAGAATTGTTTTCTTTTTTTTTTAAACAACTTATGAAATAATCTAACAGAAACGGATGTTATTATTTTATGTCTGGGCAATTTATTTGGGGTCGATGCAATATGATAAACTCTATATTGCATTTGGATGTGGCAATATGATTAAAATTTTAACGACCAACTATACTTCTTGGCAAAGACAGTTTACTCTATAAGAAATTTATTTAGACGTTTAGAATAAAGGAAATCAAAATATTATCTTAAAATTATTGTATAGTGATATTTAAAATAGTAAATTTACAGAACATTGTAAAATGTACTATTCTATTACAATACTATATTTGTTGACTTTGTCAATCGTGATCCAATATTATTATTAAAATTTCAGTTATATTTACACTTCTTTCTGATTCGCTATTCTAGAGAAAAATGATAATAAACTTCTACAAATCGTCCTTTATAATGGAAAAAATAAAATCAAATAAGAGGTTATTTATTTACTATAAAAAATACAACAATCTATAAACATTGTTTTGCAGACCTAAAATTATTAGGTTGTGAAAAATATTAAGCACAAAATGCTATAGTACAATACAAATTTGGTATAAAATGGTACATTTAGGCACTGTGAGTAAGGCATCTACAGTGAGAAGATAAATATGAAGGGAAAGACAGACGAACGTACAAACACAACTCCACACTCGATATTTCTATATAAAAACATATGTCTTGTTGACAAACTGTATACACAATAAATTGTATCGAGTCGTGTTTGTAGGTTACGATATAAAACAATATCTATCAAACTTAAAACATTGACGGAAATTTGGACTGTGATACTCAAAGTTAGTACAACGATATTAATGAATATTATATATTTCATGAATAATTACGATGTCTATACGACTATAGGTACTTTATAGTACAATCTAAAAATAGGGCGGTTTGTGATTTTATAGTGCTTTACGAAAATATGATATTTAGTGAAAAATATATATCTGTGTTATGTAAACTATTTTACAATCTAATTTGTTTGTTGTATTGTACAATGTTGCAATGAATACGGCATTTAATAATAGTAGTACTTCAGATCACATTAACAAAACCACGTTCTAACAACAAGCGTTTCTAGTAACCGATTATAGCCACTAAGTGAGTGTAAATATTAACATTTTTGACTTTAAAAGTACATTTTTTGACCATTCATGATATTCAAAATTGACGTACTTGGTCTGGGAATTAAAACGCCCTTACGTATCTCAAAAGTGGACGACGTGATAGCTAACATGCTCTGTTCAAATTAACGCGTTAAAACAATACTATTTCATTCTGGAACAACTAACTAATTGTGCTTTCGTCAATTTGAAGAAGTTAATTCTCAATAATCACAATTAAAAAGTGTATTTATATCGCTTTCGAAACAGAACGCGTTACTTTGAACAGAGGTTTATGAAATATTGAAGTCTCAGTGTAAGTTACAGGTGACTTCTCTGAGATCAACACGAGAGCTATTGATCTTTGAAATCTAAGGTGTTGAAAGTCAGAAGTTCTAAATTTCATTACAATATAAATCGTGTTTGTTCACTTACAAGACTGCTTAAGGTGCGAGTGTTATCATAAGAATTTTAAAGCTTCGTGTGGTACCTTTATATACTCATCTCTATCTAACATTACCTACTTACATTACATAACATTCGTTCCTAATGGGACGTGTATACATATTATGTAAATATCTCATGATTCTCATGTATAAATATGTCAATAGATAAAGTACAATATCCAATACATAACTTATTATCTTCTGTGATGACGCTACGCTTACTTAATTTACAAAGATTCAAAGTTCGGATGTCACACTAAATGATATTTTTAAAATGGCACAAAAAACTTTTTAAAACACTAACACAAAGTAACAGTCGTTTTAGTGTCCAACGCACTAGCACACACCAGTAGTGGTCTGTCCATTCCACACTACACCATTTCCATTCGATCCGACAGCAGTTCGTTAACTGAACTTCAATAATCTTTGTTTCTTCTTTACTAAAACTAATTTTAAATTGACTAACGTTTAAGCTAAACAGACAATGGCACGGATTGCACATACAATGTCATCTATTTACAGGGGAAATTAGAAATCTATCTAGGTACGCATAAAGTTCAAAATTGATCTGAAGATTTGCATCTATATTGTACTTAAATTTAAACATTTAATTCTTACTCTTTAGTGTAGTCGCATGTGCAATATAACATTAACAATTACGTATCATAGAAGGGTAGTGTACATTAATATTGGATGCCAACATCGATCTTAAAAGGGTAAAGTATTACTAGTATGCCCTTTTCCGCGAGTTTTGTTCAATTTGCCGACCGTGCCATGAAAATTTAGAAGCACCTTGAAATTGAGATGCACCGTTTCCGTCAGACTTAGTGAGAAGTTATACCGATTTGCACTGTCACTTGGATGGAGCACCGTGTTGGAAAAGAGCAAGTTCGTATCGAACGGGACGGTATAGTACCGAAGCTCGAGGATGGGGTAGAGGCCAGGGCCTACCGGGCCACCTAGCAGTGCGGGTGGAGAGGCCGCGGATAGGTACCGAAGGCCTCGTAGCCTAGCTATGTGGCCCAGCCCTCGATCCGCGACCGCTTGGTGTGGGGCTGCTCGTAGTCTAGTGGGACGGTATTGGCGTGCCTCATGTCCTGCCCCGCCGGCGAGCCCATGTTGCTTGATGTTACTGAACCTACAATGAATAACGGTTACAAAGTTTATGAACGAACATAATCTGACAACGGCAATAATATTATAATTATTAATATAAATATAATAAATTTGCGATTCACCGCCGGATCGAAACAGAGACATGAATGTTTGAATGAATGACAAATTGAGAATTTTGGAAGTTGACAGAAAATAAAATATTCTAAAATTAGGCGATGGACGAAAAAGGTTTGAGAACCTTTGCTATCATTGTAGTGTGATACTGGTGATAAAAATGACATCTTTCTTTCTTTATATGAGTTTAGTATGTCTCACCATCAATGACTCCAGAGATGTGCGCGGGCTGCGGTCCTTGCGCGCGGTGCAGGTGATCGGGCGCGCGCGGGGGAGACACTGGCTCCGCTTTGATCTTCACATTGCTGGGCGACGCGGCTGGTGGGGGCGTACCGCCACCCAGAACCGGCAGGCTGCTGCTGTGGACACACCGAACTTTAGAATTCTAACATTTACTAACTCTATACATTTTTTATAATTTTATAAATATAAAAGGGTTTTACATTTCCATTACTTGTTAACTCTATATTTTTTTGATACTCTTGTGGAAAGAAAAGGGATTTAGATTTCTATCACTTGTTAACTCTATAAGTGACTACTATTGAGAATAGAAAATTGTATTCCAAAGCTAAAATGATTACTTCGATCCAATTTTGGATTGATTACATTAAATGGTTCAAATACCAGGCGAACTGGGTTCCCGATAACATTTGGGATTGAACAAATGTCCATGGACGGCATTGACCATTTACCATCGGATGGACGAGATGCTCTTTTATCATTTCAGTGTCATAGTAAAGATGAAATTCACGAGATGTAGATCGTTGTCTCTTTTTTCCGTTATAACACAGATTTGAATACATTAGAAATCGACTTCTATGAATAGTCAATTTCTAAGGCGTAATAAAGCCTAAAGGACCATGGGCAGCAACGTCAGTTCAACGGAAATGTAAAAAAAAACACCGGTGATTAATTAAATTACCGAGGAAATTAACCAGGTAACTAGAATGCTAGTTCTATCACCATAGAAAACAAGCAATGACGACCAGTGACTAATGTTTATGACATCTGTATACGACATTGAAATGACGTCGGTTAATAACGTAATTACGCAATTGTATTCTGCAGGAAAGCATCCATCCATCTTAATAAAAAGTTCTTAAGTAATAGTGAGTATAATTAATATTATTTACAGTAAGCGCATTTAACAAGCTTGTTATTACGATGTGCCATTCATATACTTAGTTTTAGAACTAATATTTATTTGTCGCAAGCTCCTACATTTTCAGTGTTAGTAAAGTTAGTAGGTCCTTATATTATTTATGTGTATAAAATTGTATCAAGTAATTTATCAGTGTCAGTTAAAATATAAAGTAAATTGTAGAGACAAATTACTTTCCCTTTATAACGTTACGTAAAACTTTACTTGAATGTTTTATTTGGCTTGTGGAATTCGTGCCAATAGATATCAGCTCCGATAGCCGTGATCGTCTAGTGGTTAGGACCCTACGTTGTGGCCGTAGTAACCCAGGTTCGAATCCTGGTCACGGCAGCGCAAGCTGTCTCGGCGGAGCAATATTTTAGTTTTTTTTTTTTAGTTTTTATTATTTGTTATTAGTCAGTCCAAAAAATTTGTTGAGATTTCATAACACATATTTATTAAAATTATATCATAACTTATTTTATTAGCAATTTGTTGTTAAAATGTATTTTTTAACATATTTAACTCTGCTATTTTTTTTTACATTCGCAAAGAAAATATGAATGTAATAACCGGTCATAAGACGACCCCTGGATAGTATTAACCATATTGCGGTAACCCCTAAAGGGAGTGTCAGACTCCCTGACAGCGGAATGATGACATAAATAGCTTTTTAAAATTTTCAATGTTCATTTAATTGCTTGTTATGTAATAATTTTTTTCTATTATATTATACATAAAAGTGATTTATTTTTTATCACATTTACGTCAATATAATTTAGATTTAGTGTCAACAAGGAAATCAGCTAAATGCACGAATTTACTGATAACATCAAGGTAGATTGGAGGAAAAGAGTTTTTGTCCTACTTTTTGATCGATTAACTTTTGTATAGAAGTCAGCCGTGCGTGTCGTGTCACGGTAAATCAGTAGTATTGGAGACCTTGGGGTTAAGCGTAAAAGTATTTATCGGGCCATGCGATATGCGGCACGGGTACACGTCATGCGTCGATTAACTTCATATGAGAATAATGGATAATTAACTAAGAATCGTCTTCTTGGTAAATGGATATTTCATTTTAACGTATACTAATATTATAAAGTGGAAGAGTTTGTTTGAACGAGCTTAATTCTGGAAGGACTGGTCAGATTTATGTATATTGTATCTTCTATGATGGGATGTTTATTGAGAAAACTGTATAAGCTATTAGATTTAATATTGAAAAGAGATTTTTTTTATTGAACACTATATAAAACATTTAATACATTCATATAGTATATTTCATGAATTATAGAAAATGTTCTAAATAAGTAACTGATGTGATGTGATGTATCCTTAAACAAAATCATTTAGACTGCATGATCACTGTTTTCACACTTACAGGTCAAACAGTATTTTATGACCTACATTTACATGTACTGTCTGAATAAATAGAGTCTTAAGATTTAGATATACCGCAACGCTGAGAATGTACCGCATGCAACAGCCGCAAAGCGCACTGAAAAGTTTAGCACGATACAGTTGGTTAACTTCGCGAAACCACTCAATAGCTCCGGTAGCCGTGATCGTCTAGTGGTTAGGACCCTACGTTGTGGCCGTAGTAACCCAGGTTCGAATCCTGGTCACGGCAGCGCAAGCTGTCTCGGCGGAGCTCATTTTTTGTTTTGATTTTTCTTTTTGACATTAATAATCTGTAAGAAAATCGTTTTTTTCACAGAAGTGCGAAATTTTCTGTTGGTTTAGTTAAACGTTTCGTGTTACCGTTTCATAAATGACTAGTAATTAATTTTAACCAACATTTTAAACCTGACAGATTTATGTTTTAGGTTATTTAAGTTTAAACTTTTATACAGCATATTTATTACACAAATACGCGATGTATATATATATATTTATGTAATAAAGTTAGTATTATAAAGCACAAATTGGTTAGTCCCGACGATAGCAGGCAGATTTTACAAGCGCAACAAAATATCGATCGGAATAAAAAAAAAACAATTAATCCCTTACAGTAAGTTAGCAGCAAAACGTCAAGAAGCATAACATATAAAGATAAAAAATCTAAATTGGGCACAGACAGGTACCTGTTGTGCTGTAGCGTCTGCAGTTGGTGCGCGCCCCACGATAGTCCGATGCCCATGTCCGAGCTCATGCTGTAGTCCTGTGGTCCGAAGTTGCCGAGTCCTGAGTAGCTTAGCGGGGTCTGGAAGACCATACCATACTATTAAAAAGACAAAACTTTTGTTGGTATCACTGTTGTACAATAATTGGCGTGTACATATAATTTAATCTAACATTTCGTTTAAAAATTTTGGTGTCTTTCAGGGCAGCATAATACAGTCTCAAAGTTTTAAACATCCAATTAATGGAACTATGAAAATATTTGGATAAAATTTTCTATCTTGTTGTGTAAGTAATAACTTTATTAATATATTTAAAAAACAATAGGGAGCTCGAAAGAGATTTTAATAAGTAAATATTAATAATACAAAAGGCAAACATTGCCAAGAAATCTGAAACAATTACAAAATAAGTACTCAATCGTGTGTGGTATTTATCAATCCGCATTTGACCACTTTGATGGGTGACCTTTGATTTGGTAGGTCATCAAAGGTATCATCTCTTTTCATTTTGACACGACAACTGTACCCTGATGCGGAACACATTAGGTGTCGAAGATGCTTACTGATAATGTTCTATGAGTACTACTAAAACTTACACCTAGGTATCGCGTATGCTACAACAAAAAATGTTCTCACCTCTCCAGTATACGATATGTCATCTTGCGGTGGTGGCATAGAGTTTGGTATGACGACGCGAAGATTGTTGTGGCGTGGCGAGTGGTGTGGTGGCGGAGCGTGTGCGTGTGGCTTGTGCGGGTGTCGGTGTGGCGAGGGCGCTGGCCCCGGGGAGGGGGAGGGGGTGCACCCTGCGCCTAGTGGTGATCCGGATCCTGCGTAGCCGTTTGACATCTCGAGCATCCCTCCGCTTGGGTAGACTGGAATTGTAATCACGGTCATAAGTAAAGTTGAAGACGAAAACATAGTATGTTTTGTTATACTGGTCATGAGTAAAGTTGAAATCGACGCAGCATGGTTTGTTATAGTTATAATAGGAAGGAAAATGATTTTTAATAAGTAATTGTATAAGTTCTGAATGTATGTTGTTTAAAGTTTGTTGACGAAATAATTCACAAAAAATTGAAAATGATTATGGTAATGGAAGTGTACAACGTAGGAGAGACAATTTTTTTTTGTAAATTGACATTTTTTTTTTGTAAAAAAACCCAAATATCGTTGAAATTTAAAGTGTGTGTCCAATCAAAAATAAACTATTTAACACAATGCACCAATCAAAAGCAAGGTCAAAAAATCTAATAATTCAAAATAATACTGATAAGTACATTTCCAAGAAAATAATTATT
The DNA here is from genome assembly GCA_002930495.1 of Cecropterus lyciades. Lineage (NCBI taxonomy): Eukaryota > Metazoa > Arthropoda > Insecta > Lepidoptera > Hesperiidae > Cecropterus > Cecropterus lyciades. The sequence goes on from MOOZ01001074.1 coordinate 570,839, forward strand.
ATATGTGAAAGTTCGCAAGCTGTGTACCGGAAGTTGTAAACGCCAGTTTGATATAAACAAGTTTTATAGAAATTGAAATTCAATAATATCTAGACAGAAATTTTAACGCACAAGTAAGTTTTATCTAGGTTACATCAGATTATCTAGAAATTGGAAGGAAACGGTATTAACCTACTTTGCATATTGGAAGCACATCTTAAATTGGGGCAGTGAAAATAAAGATTGGAGTAATTTACTTTCGGTTAAGTGGAATGGTGTGCTGTTTATTTACCTGAATCGGTTTCCGAAGACGATGGCCGTGGACTGATAGAAGTGTGCATCTGTGGACTAGCTTGCAGCAATGACTGGTCATAACTTCCGACTGGAACGCTCACGGGTAGATTGTAATTGCTCCCGGTGACACCAACTCCAACTCGGCTGCCGTTCAACTGGTTCCTTTGCATCATCATCTGGAATTCCTCGTCAATCTTGGAGTACTTGGCTTCGGTCCGTGGTGTCAGGTTGTATTCCGGCTCCGCTTCGGGGCTGTCAGGCGACATCACTCCGTTCTTGTGCTCTTTCTTCGTTAGTGCCTGTAAGTGTCAGCGAAACCAGCTCAGGTGGCTTGATGGGCCAAAAACATAGCTCCTCGACGTTATAACGCATGCATTAATTCAAGTTAAATATTAATACACCCTCTATACACACCATTAGTCTTTTCTTAGTTCTACCAAATATAATCATTCGAAATTTAGTGTCTCAAAGTATGTAGTGGAGGGTTTAAATAAAAAGTGATACCAAATCTACAAAGCGCTAATACTAATAAATTGTACGTGAGAATTTTTTAGCGTACATTTGTGTGTAGTGTCGAATGCAATGATACAACACTGACTTTACCCTTGTATCACAACTCGGAGTCAGGTAGGCGCGGTTAATTCAAATAAACACAAACATATTTATAAAACCCATGCTGTACAAGGAAAAAAATAACATAAATATTTGGGGGTGTCGGTCATAAACTGTTAGTATAAAACGTGTCTGGTGTTTTGTTCTGTTTCTAACAGGAAATAAACGGGTCATGCTGTCGGGGGGTGTTTATCTATTCTAGCGACTAACGACATTTAATTCGTGAAATTCAAAATTACATATTGACTTGGGGGGCTGTCTACGATATCTTTATTAGTGGGGGTACTTCGTTTGTCGGGGTGGGATTATTTTAGTAACAGATGTATACATTAGGTTTGTTTGTGAGTAAAAGCACGCGGTTAATGGGATAAGTCAATATTGCATGGACATTGCATTGCGATCACGGGCACACAGATGACGCCGTACTTAATGTACCTCGATGATATTGCGGTTTGTCAGCGACTCGTGGGGCTCGTTGTATTCCGTGTATTTTAGTAGAACCTGCAAATTGAATAACAGATTAATTTCAAGAAATTAAGAAATATATTGACAAAGATTACATTTTTTATTGGAGTAGTAAGTAGCATGTAGCCTATTTAATGGCAATCACTGCCGTTAATGGGTATCAACCAACTACGATGTACTTGTGTACATGTGTGTACATGTGTACATGTGTGTAATGTTGATACCCATTAACGGCACATACAAATGTGGCATTCGGTGGATTACTCCTTCGGTAGATTAAGTACGCCTAGCAAAATTGTTTTAGAATTACAATACACAAAATGAAATTAGATTGGGTCAATTTTACTATATTCTGGGATATATTTTATTGTAGTTCTGCTTAAAACAATATATCAAAATAGTAATTTTAATACCTCATCGATTTTAATCTTAACGGAATATGTAAATAAGTAATTTCAAATGTTGTAAGTGGTCAAAATATAATGAATGAACAATTTAGATTGTATGTAATTGTAGATTGTTCCGGTTTAAATATAATAATAAATGTCTAGTAATACAATATGTATAGTAAGATATTAAATGAAATTTAATATATTTTATGTAATGAAATTTGCGTTATTAGAAGAAGTAAAAGCGGATTTACCGCTGCATCTAGCAGTAATATTTGTGTATCCGCATATAATCACGTCAATAATTAAATTGGTAGGAACTTAAAACTTCTAATGATTTTCTGTATTCTTTGACGCCTAACTACAAAATTAATTGATAAGTTTGCAAGAAAACTTTGTTATAATTTTGGTTTCATATATTTTGTATACTTCATTTGTTTATCAGTAATGATTGACGTTATTGAATATTTAATTAAATAATATTTAATCAGTTGCTGCATATTTAATTACACGGAAAAGAGAAGAATTAATCTGCACGCTCCATTTATGAAATATGGCAAACGATACACGAACACATCCACTCATACAATCTATAATCAATTTAAACAGGATTTGAGTTATATCTAAGCTAGGTTAGGGATGCAACAATAATTTCAGCTTGATTTTTGAAGGTATAATTGAATCATCATAATAATCATCCTTTAAGAATCAAGTTGAAATAATGGTTCCTTCGTAAACCTTTTAAACCAAAACTCTACTATTACTACTATTAATAAGGCAGAATAATTATAACAGTGGTGTCTGAATTAAACCTTAAAATTTGAAAGTGGTAGAGCTCTTTGTGGTTCGACTCCGGAAGCACCACCGCCACACCTATTTCCGCCTAATAACAGCAGTGTTGTGTGCTGTTGTGTTCTGGTCTGAAGGGTGTGGTAAGGGAGACAAATTTTTCCGAGCCATTCCATCTTAGTCCTCAGGGGTAGCAACGCATCTGTGGCCAATCTTAGGTGAGACTTCGATCGTACCTAAGGTTGATTACAGATGTTGATGGGTGGCAGTAGCCACTTACCATTAGGTGGGCTGCAAGCTCGTTTGCTACTTCCGTAATATAAAAAAAAAACACAAAGGTTTCTATCATTTAGTTATGATAAAGTCAAAGCTTATCCCATACCTTATCCATATCTGTGCTGGCATACTGGTAGAGTTTGTTGTTAGAGCTGAAGATGATGAGGGCGATCTCGCAGTCGCAGAGCACGCTAAGCTCATAAGCCTTCTTCATCACCCCGAATTTGCGCTTGTTGAACGTCACCTGAAACGTTATTAAATAAACATTCATGTTAAAAGCACTGATAGCCTCATGTTTGAAACTCGGCGTGTTAATGGAGGTTCGAATCTCAAGCGCGCACCACTGATTTTTATAAAAATGATATACGTATCAGAAATCAATTATCACTGCTTTACGGCCAAGGAAAACATCGTAAGAAAAACTAGACATGTAAGAGTTCTCTAAAAAAGTTTTTATAGGTGTGTGAGGTGTACCAATGCTCTCTTAGGCCGCGCGATGGAATATGGACTAAAACTCATTCTGAGAGGAGAGCCGCTTGTAGAGCAGTGAGACAATAAATAGTTAATGTTAGCTGGTATCTTATTGGACAACGATTTCTTACCGAACAAAGATTTATCGCAAGGTGGGAAAATTAATTGGTATTTCAGCTCTGGTTCAACAGTCCAAAGGTACGTACATATATAGCATACATATTGTTAATAATTGTTTAAATTCAATTGTTTCATATTTTTTATTTCGCGTTTAATCGCGTGTAATATGAGTAATACACATATAGTTAGGAGAAAACTTTAGTTATGCCGTCCGTCTTCCATTTACTTTCAAACAACGATTCCTTCGTGGAAGTTTCTTGACTTGTCGAATACAAAGTAAGTTCTACTTTAATAACATTGTATAATAGTATTGATGGAATTTGTGTGACAGTAAAAACTAAAAATTTAATAAAATACGAGATATATGAATCTTGGCGATCTGCGTGGCGGAATTGTAACCGGCTGAGTTTCTGGGTTCGATTTCCGGTTAGACGTCTGATTTATGAATTTAGAATTTACCTTCTGGGTTTGAGGTTTAGTGTATTTATCTTTTTGTGTATTCCTGGCACCAATAATACAGGGAAATATTAGTGTGAGACAACGAGCGTAAAAAGCTTCATGCTGACCTAATATTAAATTGTAATAAATGTGAAGCCGGAAGTATCAGTTTCATTTTAATTATTTTTTTTATTAATGGAGAATGGTCCATATTTTAATAGTGAGGTCAAAGATGTTTATTACACTTAACCAATCCCAGGAGTGCGAATAAAGAATTTCCTTAATAAATACAATTCGATACAAAATATATCGCATTATATATTGCGTATATATTTTAAGGGTCAAGTCACATTGTTCTCCTGTTTGGAGCCGCACTCAACTATTATGTCCTTCGAACCTTATTCATGATTTTAAAGCATATTCGATACAGCTTGTACATACATGCACATGTAATCCACATGGTAAACATGATAGTAAGTGGTAACTGCTACCCATAAACATACCAACGAAGTGACACTGGGGTTTGAGCTCCAGGTGCCTTGTTACCCTGAACTAATAGAACGCCTTGATAATTGTCCACCATATTATATTATGTAACGTTCTAACACTAAAAGTAGCATTGAACACTGCTGTCTTAATGTAGACAGATGATAGTGTTTTAAGCATTACCCAGTTAGGTTAGGTTAGGTTAGGATTTTATACGAATACCACTTTAGAGTTCCAAGTATGGTATGGTCATGAACATCTGTAATCAACCCTAAGTAAGATCAAAGTCTCACCTCACTTTGATCTTACTTAGCCTTAGCCACAGATGCGTTGCTATCCCTGAGGACTGAGACGGAATGGCTCGGAAAAGTATGTCTCCCTTACTACACCCTTCAGACCAGAACACGACAGCGCATAACACTGCTGTTATGAGGCAGAAATAGGTGTGGCGGTGTTGCTTCCGGTGTCGAACCACAAAGAGTTCTACCACCTTCAAAAGTTCGACCCTAAGTGGTGCATAAACTTATTGCACCCATTTTATTAGGTCATGGACATTGGCATTAATTAGTGGGGTTCGTCGTCATTACTGGTACTAGCAATGCAATTAAATATTCATACTAACAAGTACCGCAGTTATCATTGCGGTTTACTTCATATTAATTTTCCTTAAAACAATACGCCAGGACATTAACAATTTAATGTTAATACCTGTTTTGTTGTGTTTAAAATACAATATAGTAGAATAAATTAAATACCCTTTGTTTCTTTCATACCTGTAAGCATAATAAGGATGATAAATATAATTGTTTTATTTTTTGCGACATGTAAATTTGCAAAAGATAAATTATTTTGGATTTCATTATAAAAACGAAGCTTGGGAATTTTTTGGACGATATTATAGCTAATTGTGTGTACATACATATATATAATACTGTTGCATATGTAAGAGATTTATATTTAAACAAAGTTTTCCCGCGGTTTGGTTTGCGTTTTTTCTATCCCAGAGAATTGTACTTTTTTCGGGATAAAAGAGCTATGCGCTTTTCCAGTCTAGAATCTACAGTCAAGTCTATCAAGACCATCCAAACTTTCGTATTTATAATAGTATTGTGAAAATAAAGATATTTGTATCCGTAAAACTCGAAAAGTATTTGATGGATTGATTTGTAACTTTCTTACAATATTGAATTTTTATTGCAAGAGTGTTTTTGTGTATTTTTTATTCTGTAGTTCTAGTCGGAATTTAAGATAATGCGACCGCGAAAGGTGTACATAGTTTTTTAAAACGCTCCCTAGATTTCTACGACAGAGAATGCATTATCAATCATGCAAGGAATTAATTTTAGAAAGAATTAGCAATTATGTTAGTTAGATAGTATTAAAATATACATATTTTGTATTGTTCAATTCAACCTGTCTATAAGTAAATTCATCATAATTTGTATGGTCGTCATCACAAACTACATGGTATTTCCCAAGTTATAAATCTCCTAAGTTACGCAAAATAAGTCAGCGTGGACTTCGCTGAATACAGAGACTTGATATGCTAATTACAATTTGTTAATTAGAGTAATACACACATGGCATGAATTTCTCGACTTACGCAACGAAACTAGCATAATGCATTATAAATTTAAAGTATTAAAAGTCTCAAACTAAAATAGATAAGAGATAAATAAAATCAATGGCCTTCGCAATTACTATTTCAGCGTCTGACTACCCCATTACAGGACCACCCTAAAAGACCCTTGTCTCCAAACTTCCGCTTAACAATTGTGAGTCAGTTGTATTTTTAATAGGTCCGTTTAAAATGGTTAAGTACGCTATACTGTAATCGTATAATTAATAAATTACAAGCGGGTGCGGTCATTGTCCTCAGATAATGTTCTGCAGTAGATACGCCACATCTGTTAGGTCAGATCGCTAAGGTCATTTCACCCTTTTCAACCTTGTGTTTAATGACACTTTGCGCCCATATTGTTCAGTCGGCGCCAATATTATTGTCCATATGATAAACTTTATCTCTACATCTTTGCTATTTCGCTATGCCATGTTCTTAAATTATTTAACGTGGAATAAAATGATAACAAACAATGTTTTAATTAGATTTAATTTCGCACGTTCATTATTTCGTAGGTGATGGAAATTGCACAACAAGGTCGTGTTTCAGAAATAATTGAATTCAATCTTTTTATAGCTTTATTAAACTTTGTATAAAAGCGATTGGTGGTAGGATTTTGCGCCAGCATGTCGTTAAAACTGAAAATCCACTTTCATTTTCGCTTTATTTTATTACACGTTAGGTATTATGAAGTACGAAATGAAACTATTTTCCGTATCCTCTCATTCAACTAAGGCTAGTC
>MOOZ01001074.1:600189-610211 GCA_002930495.1 Cecropterus lyciades
CTACATATATATTAAAACTTATCAATTCCGTGATAACATTACTTTAAAATAACAAAATACGATATATTAATCAGTACAGCCCTGATTGCATTTTCAGTGTGGGCGTGTTTGCGTCTGCATGTGGACGCCTACGCTTTGCGCTTGTGTGCCTTTGATCCCTGGACGTGATAGATCTATGCGTAGGCATGCGACCGTGTGTTCGGATAAGCTCTCAGCTTTCAATCTATATTTTATTTAAAACTCACTCACGCTTTCTAAACCCATAGCCCCACAGTAGGATTTTCGCCTTGGTGCCATGGACACACAAAGACGAATACACAAACACCCAGACCCAGAACAGAAACCTAAACTTATCATTCAAATTTCAGTCTGGCCGAGAAACGAACCCGGGACCGGGATTGCGTGTCAGGCCGGTATGGTGACCGCTCCACCACGCGGGTCGTCGATTTAAAACCATACATACATATCTTAGATCTGTTTTTGAATTTCTAAAACGTATAGATTAAAGTTTTGCCATGACCACGATCCATGCAAAAACGCATATCGTGAGTTCCCTTAATATATTATAATGTATAAATTGTGCGATAATTTTAGTCTTAAATCATTAAAAGTTAGATAGTTATATTAAATAAATAATAGTAACACTTTCTACACTCATAGCCTCATGATAGGTTTTTTCTGTGTCGTGTACGCTGTGGACATATAAATTCATTATGGCGCATATCTGTTTGATCGGGGATCTTAAACTAAAAACAATGCAAACGAAGTAGCGTGGTGGAGATTGTACTCAATGAGGGCTTTTGAGTAAATTATCTTATTACATCCCCCAAATATTTCACTTCTATTAAAAATGACTTATTCTAGAAAGTACCATACAAAACCGATTATTTCTAGTAGAACTAAGTAGTCACCATCATTATTCAATACAATAAAGTCGAACATTTGGTACTGGATTTTAAAGTCACGACACCGAAAGTCTGCATTACTTCAAGGTACGTTAAAATTACAGATAATTAAACGAAAATTTCACGTGTCAAAATGTTTAATTCGCTCTACGTAGCACGAAACATTGTCTGAAGATGTAGACTAATTACAGATCCGTGCATTCACGTGTTGGAATGTATCCAAGCAAGTTAACAAGTCCGAGACGCTTCAGTGGGTGCTACGAAATGTACACTGCTTGTTTGTAACAATTTTACGTCTATTATCATTGCTTTGATCGTTTATGCTTTATGGTTTCGTGTCGAATCTCAGGTCTGCCTATTTTGGTTTGTGATCGAGGTTAGTGTTTCGAGACCACTCGTACTTGCCCGGGGATGTCGGAGAGCACGTATTAGCAACCGCCGCCCAATGGCCCGGATGCGGTCTGCCTGGGCGGCATTCGGCACGCGGTACGTTTAAAATATCATTTATGTGTACAGACATTGAACGTGACAGACACGTGCCGTGACAACTCAAGTGGAATTCTTCTATAAGATCTGCACTAATGTATTTATGCCGACCGTAAAACTACCCCATAGACACGGGCCGTAGCTGTCAAAATATTGTACAGGAAAATATAATTTTCGTCGTAAAATTAAGCTTTAGGCAAACAAAAATAGGAAAATTACAAAATTGTATTGACACCTAAGGCAGCGCATTTAGGGGGCAGACAGAAATATATCTTATGACCTAAAGTCACCTTAAGCTCACACTTTATTTTATAATTTAAAGTATTTTTTTCGATACTGTGTACCGACTAAATTTACGACATGAAAATTCAAATAAAAGTCTGTGTATTTTTATGTACTTATATCTAGACAATAATATATTCCTCAGATACCAAATGTCAAGTGTGAATGGGTTTTAATAAAAAGTATCCAAACCCATCAGCCAACGTCACATTATGTCTCTTTACTGTAATGTAGTTGACTTGTTGCCAAAATGTTCTGAGCGTATCGTAAACAAGTTTTGTAGAGAGGACCTAATTATTTTTTGTTTTTCAATTTCGAGTGTTGTGCCATCGTTAAGATGTATCATAGCTTGTTGAAACGGGCTGTCATGGACAGGGTTGTGAGGTCGAATTCAAACCAGGTAGGTGAAATTGATAAAATTATGCGTAAGTGATTGTATATTCGCTTTTGTGTGCGTACATGCTTGTACGCACGACATAGGGTATTCTAGTATAGGGTTGTTTTTATAGAAACTTTTTTTAAGATGACAATTTTTAAATAAGATATGAAAGGTTACAGCAGTCTTATATACGAGTACTAGCTGTTGCCCGCGACATCTTACGCGAAGACAGAAAGCCAAATACTATGTTTCATAGAGCTTGCTTCATATTTGGCGGACTTTCATACAAAGTTTCAAACCTTATTTAATCCCGTTGGGGTTTGAATTTCTAAAAATACTTTCTTATTGCTCTTTTACATTATAAAAGGAACCCCTGCACCAAATTTTAAGTTTCTAGGTACAGTAGTTTCGGCTGCGCGTTGATATATAAGTCAGTGAGTCGAAATTGCCTTTTATATAAATTGTAGATTATAAATAAAAGTAAACGTGAGAGACATAGTATCTGACGTTGGTTGCAGAATGATAATTTGTCATTAGTACTAAATTGAAATACTTCAAACTAAGAAAGCAGCGTTCTACTAAATATCGACATAAAGTATTAGCCGGCATTAATCACCTAAATATCTACCTTTATGAAAATGTTAAAAGAGTGTCTATTATTAAATTACCATTTTCAGATTACATCAGGTTCTAATTTGGTAACGTTTTAGTCCGCAAAAGTATAATTGATTTGGAAACTTCAGTCTTTGCGAATTACAAAAAAAAAGTAATAATGGATCCTCAGCAATCTGACAGATTAAATCGAGATAAGGCTTCTGAAACCTTGGCTTTATCCTGGAATTGTAATCATTCTCAAACTATCATTAAATGTTTTGACGTGTTCATTTATCATTAAAACCTATGCAAGTTTAATCATATGAAAGGCTACAAATATACTCAAATCATTTATTTATCAGTCTTATGAGTTCGAAAATTTTACATCCTTTTCCTGATTGGCTAATTCCTACTTACTCTACTTCTGCTATTTTTTGCCAATAGACACTGCGCTTGGCGTTCGTGTTGGTGTCTGCAGTAGGTTTTGATTTTACACAGGAAGATGCTTATACGCATTTCCTGGGTCTTAGTCCCTAGTCTCTAGTCCTATAGTGGCCTTCTATGACATCCACGAAAAGAAAGGGAGTGGTGTTATTGAAGACTAACGTCACACGGCACTATTGCACCGAATTATGTCACTTATCAATATGTTTACGTACTTTATAACGATAATAAACCATAAATCAAAGAGAGATATCTAGAGAACTAATTTTATCTTACTTGGATTATAAGAAATTACTCATACCTATATTTTGTTATTTATGCACTTTCCTAATCAGCCAGACGATACGTAATTCCTATTACCAATGTAATGTCGCAACTGTCATTTTGAACTTCCCGCCGCCTTTACCTGGTGTGTTATTTTGCCTCGGATAAAACTTTTTATTTGTCCTAGCAACCGTCAAAGAAAAATAAATAAAATAGTTACCTTGCTTTGTAAGAGGTAATTGTAAGTATTCATATATATAAAGATATAAGATGAAAACGTTTTTGTAGCTTTTAAGTAGCAAACGAGCAAGTTACCTGACGGTAAGTGGTCACTGCCACCCATGGACGTCCGTAAGCAACTTCGTATAGAATAGGGGTTCTACCTGAAGTCTATGAAGATGCAGCATCATCTCATACTAGCTGGCAAGAACCTTCCACGGAATTCTATTCTTTATTAAAGAATATCAGTTTATGCAATTTGTATGGCGACTTTTTATAACGGTTTGCAGGACAGGAGTAGCTTTGCCAGGCTAAATAGGATACTTCGTTTCTTCGAGACTTCGTTTGTTTCTATTTTAGAGTTGAGAATTTTACACGTATATTTGCTGTATATTAATAATAGAGTTAAAAAATATTTTTTTAAGTATTACTTTGTGATTTTAACGCGTAAAATAAACATATTAATTTTATTCCTTCATTTACATAAATGATATCGTTTATAAGTTTTAAATAATGGCTTCAAAGATACTTTTTCGGACCTTGCCTAAACTTGTTTATGTCCGTGCATGAAAGTGGCTCAATTTTTGAATTGTGGTCAATCTTGTATCGCAAAGGACGTTATGTTTGATAAATATAATATTAAAATACACCGTGAAGTTGATAATTTAACATCATTACGTCTTTAATGCAAAATAAAACTCAAAGGATAGTATTACTCGCACTTACTTATTAACAGATATTATATATATTTAATAAATATTAATATGTTACTTGGGATCTGGATAGATAAAGATATGTAAAAATATTATAACGGTTTCAGATATGATTACGAAATACTTCAGATTATACTATAATTTCGGAGAGTTTCAGTTACGAATATTATATTTAAAATAATTGTTAAATCCAGAAAAAAATCAATTGGTTACTTATCATCATAATCTCGGCTGGCCGAAAACTATTCATAATGTGTCACATTTAGATTCCATTTCTAATAATTCAAAATAAATTATTCATAACTTTTGTTACGAAATCAGTTACGGTTTCGGATAAACTTTTATTTCGGATATCCCAATTTTTTTGTTATGGATATGCACCTCCATAACATCACTTATCAATGTTGTAATATTGTCACGATTATTTCACTGATGCAGCTGCATTCGCCCTTAACATTTTGAGCGATATACCACTGACCCCCATGTATAATGTTGTCTTAATCTCTAATTATTCAATTTTAATTCTTTAGAGCTGATATTACTTTCAACGTAATAGCAGCTCTATGTAATTTCATGAACAAAATATGTTTAATATTTCATTACCAGTTTCACAAAACATATAGTTCAAAAAACAGGATTATTTTAAGAAATATTAAATTTTATTTTATAAGGATATTTCTTTCCTATTAAAATGAAATTTCCTATTAATCTTATAAAAGAGGATTTTAGATCTTGCCGATCGTAGCATGGCAATAATATTTATTGTCTCTAAGGTATTTAATAACTAACGTTAAAAGGGGTTATTTCCGAACTGGTTACCTATCCATAATAATATTCCGGGAATGAAATAAAAGGGATTTTATGAATAGTATAGGTTCCGATGTACACATACGTTTCCGCAGTAGCAAAAGTTAGTATAATCAAAATAGGTAGGACTTACAACAAAGAATATTATTTCTGTTTTATCTGTTAAATTAATTACTTAATTTAATATGGAATTAAATTATGGACTCAATTATTTAGTATATACTTCAGTATTAATGAATAAAAATATGATTACAATTTTATGACTTCATAATTGTTTCGTACGAAAGAAATAACCGTACAAAATAAAAGGTAATTAAATAAATTTAATATGTAATTATATAACGTTTTAAGCAATTCCTCACAATGTAACTCTATCTCCGCAACTTTAAAAACATTTTAATGAACGAAACTGTTAATCACTTACAGTAAGGAGAATAAAAATGGAATTGGTAAATTATGCGAAGCGTGTGTCGGGTTGCCGGGCAACGTAACGGCAAGATGGCGCGGGTGACGTCAGCCGAGGAAGGGGGGAGGCAAGGTTGTGGCCGAGCGTGTCACTTCCCAATGAAAAAGAGGCCTGAGACCCGAAAAGAGGGCTGTCCTTGAAACGATCGCGGAAGGCAAAAGTACGAAAATTATTTTGTTTGTTACGCGAAAATCGAGACAAATCTTCTTGGTACGACGCTCGGAAGGCTCATGATTGCGTGTTGGCACATGACAGCCCTCAGCGTGTTTGCTTTTCGAGTGTCATCGCAGAACCGTTTGACCTATGTCAAGTTCAGTGAAAGCGAAACTTGTCCGTTCCATACCGTTTGTCAATTCAATCTACTTCGGCCAGAGACTTAAAGAAATAGATGTGTCAGGTTCCAGACACCTTCATTTTGACACGACGTTTCAGTGTACACTTAATACTTAATAAAAATGAATAAATACATGCACTTATATAGAAAAGTCTTTGTTGTCGGTCATTCTATATAAAAAAAAGAAAAAAAATAACTTAACAATGATATTAATTATGAATGATAGTAAATATATTAAAATGGTAATATTTCTATACTCTACCACCTTGTTACTATTAGCAAATAGGTTGAGAAGTAAATGAATGCATTAAAAAAGTCAGCGATTTCAACAAGAGTAAAAGAGACAACACAATTGTTGATATTTGCGTGTTGACGTCTAACTGACGCATATCAACAAAAAATATATATGCAATAGCCAATTAACTATATAAAACGACTTTAAAGTTTGTCAAGTCTATAATAAAAATATCGGCTTAAAAAATTAGCATATTTGTGATTTATATCTATGTTTCCAGTAGGTACTTTTTTTTGAACTTACTGTTGGCGGCTGTCGGAACGACGGCGCAATTGAGTACACAACGCAAGTAAGCCGGCATTTTAGTAAATATGAATTTAAATATTTTTCAATAAAGGCAATGTGTTACATAATATAATTTAAGATAGGGCAAAGGACTTTCTGTACGATTTACAGGCTTTGATGTGGCACATGACAGTATTAAGTATTTTGATGAGATTTATTTTTTAGGGTTAATCCATTTAATTCTCCACTATCATTTCTATAAAAAGTAATTGTCATGGACACAAATTAAAGCAGAACAAATTGGAAAAAAAATATTTTTCTCCTCGTTGTGTATCGAATCTGGGACTGTCCAGCACTTCGCAGTAATCATTACAAGGAAAACGTTCAACACAATACGTCAAGCGGTCCGTTGGTATACCATACACACATTTAAGATAATATTCAAGAACACAATATAAATTACGAGATATTTTCTATTATTTGAGAGCTAACTCGATATTGTAAAATCAATAAACATATGACGTAACGTACATAATATTTTATAATCGATTGATTATTCGATAAAAAAATCGAATAGTGGAACGTCGTGTCCGGTGACCGAGAGCCGCTCGTTAGCCGTGACAGCGATGACAATTGCGCATGACGTCACCGAACCAACACAGTCAAGCGTATTGATAAGGAAACCGCAAACAAACACTAGTGTGTGTTTTTACATCTGTGTTCGAGATCGTACGCTCTTGTAGTTTCTACGCGTTATCTTGGACTTATATTGTCATACTTGTAATGTTTAATAAAGATGCTGACTGCTATGTAAAACTATATCCATAAAACTTTATTTACAACTTAATTTTAATTCTGTCATTGCTGGTATTCGCATTCCAAACTCTATGTTTAGAAAAATGAAAATATTTTTATACTAAGTTGACAAGTTTCATTAGTTGTCAATGTTTAAAAAGAGATTAGACATATTTATGATTACGGTGCTTAAATATTTCTGCTTCTTATCAGCAGTGATGTGTTATATTGAGGTCCTATTCGGTAGGTATACGACCGATATGCGAAGTTTCGTCCGAACTTTCGGGTCTCCACTTTTTCGGTACACCTACGGACATTCGGAGGATGAAAAAATTTGTATCCATTTAAAATGTCGTAGTTATGTTATTTTATCGTCGTTCTATTCGACAGTCGTATTATGTAAACGCGACATTTAATTTTTAAATTTAATACTTTAATTAATTCAGAGTAGAAACCCTTCTCTGAATTAAAATCGTCTATTTTTCACCAAACCAGCCCGAACATTCGTAATTGCAAAGTTGGAAATGCTTAAATTTCGGACGATACTGCAGATATAACGAGTAGAGAATAGTCCCGCTGAAAATTCCCAGCTCTTTAAACTTGTAGTGTCATTTGTTCACAGTAGAGCTCACAGCCACTGCAGCACGTAGAGTGGCGGAACACTGCGCACGTAAATATTTAAATATTCACTCTTACTCTTGTTCCTCTCACTCTTATATTGAATCAAGTACGTGTTTAGTGAGGTGTTAATGGTGCTTACAGCGCAGTGGAGCGGGTGTATCGTAAACAATCGGTTAGGTTAGGATAAATCGCGACAGAATTTGTAGTTATATTGTTGAACTAATTTTAATTAAACTTTAGAACGTACTCTACTTTATGGTTTACTTATTAGGCTATGTACATCACTTTATGATCAGAGAAGATACCTTTTTCTAAACGGAGATAAATAGGCAAGGCTTAACCAGAAATATCATAAATAATTAGATAGTAATATGGAATTACAATTGAACGTAAAACAGCCTATAAAATGGCGAGACAGTTATGACGATAATGCAAAGTGAAGTATAAAAATCTTCATATTAGTACTAGACATAGTTATGTACCCGCGGAAATGTAATGAACATAGTCTTTTAGCATCTTTGTCAATTTATGCGTTTGAAAAAGGTGCTTAAAAAATAATACACGACTCTTTGACGACCCGCGTGGCGGAGCGGTCACCATACCGGTCTGATACGCAGTGGGTCCCGGGTTCGATCCACGGCCAGACAGAAATCTGAAAGATGAGTTTAGATTTCTGTTCTGGGTCTGAGTGTTTGTGTATTCGTCTTTGTGTGTCACACATGGCACCCACGACACAGGAGACAATCCTAATGTGGGGCTATGAATGTAGAAAGTGTGTTTTAAAGTGTATTTTAATAGAAAATTACAAATCAGAGGTGAGCGAACTTCTGTGACGCCTCATGGAATATGCAGCCCTGCTGCGACCGGCCGTGCATTATGTTATAGAAACGGATAAATTCGTTTAAAAATCCTACTTTACGAAATGCTCTTTTACATTACAACATTTTATCCACTATTTACGTCTTAGGCGGTGGAATATCTTAATATCTTTACACGGTGTCTATTGAAATAAAATCAAGTCAAATTTATTTGTGAATAAGGTAACATAGCTAATGTTTAAAATGGTTATTAAACATTTATGTTATATCGCTTATACTGAATCAATTCATATTCAAGTTGGTGATATTGCACTTTAAAAATATACGAAAAATATTGGTCGAAAACAAATTATTTAGTATTCTCAGTTTTAAGTATTTTATGGTTTTCAAGACCCTCGAGCAGTCGTTCAAATCATAAGCTTACTTCAAACGATTTACAAATCAAGTACATCTTCGAAGTTTTCTCGGTATTCTGGGAAATAAGTCGGCGCATAAGGTGCTTAAGCCACTACCAGCTAATGGCGAATAACGAGTAAATAAGAAAATATATATATGTTCTTTGTTACGGCAGTGATATAGTTGTTTGCAATATCGTGGTGCTTATGTGCTATGTACTATTAATCTCATACTCACCAAAAAATTTTCACAAGCTTTTCTACATTACAGGAGATAAGTGTTTTGTGACGGTGTAATTATGATAAAAACAAATTTATCTATCAGCCCTTTGAGGCCCTCTGCTGTACGTAAGCCTCCCAAATGGGCGGCTTTTCATATATTAACCGCACGTGTCATGTGTGGAGGTGACCGCTGTGGGTGTTGACTGTTCTGTTAAAGCAGAAATTCGCTGCTGTCTATCTTTTCGATTTTCTCCCTTAGTCTGCTCCTACGACATCCTATTTTATCTTTTGCATTCTTTTATCGCTTGCCTGCCTTTAGTGTAACAAGAAATGGTTTATTATTTAATTCACTTAGCGTGCGTTCGTGTAGAGCATAGATATGAGAATATTGTACGTTTCGACATTTTGATGATATGATAATTATTGGCAAGCCGGTTCCGAATAAATATTTGGTGATCTATTGAATAAAAACGATACAAATACAGTATATACTTACGATTTCTGTGTACTTTAAACGGACGTTATCACGTGAGTTAAGTCAATAAGACTGGTGACTTTTGAATTTAATATATTTATTCTAACCCACTTAATGGTATTGATCAGGGATATTATGGATATGAAATTTCGGATTTTGATTTGGATATAGGGATAATATTATAAAACGCTAAACGCTTTCTACATTGATAGCCCCACAGTAGGATTTTCTCCTGTGTCGTGGGTGCCATGGACACACAAAGACGAATACACAAACACCCAGA
>MOOZ01001074.1:610233-628091 GCA_002930495.1 Cecropterus lyciades
TCATCATTTAGATGTCTGTCTGGCCGGGGATCGAACCCGGGACCCATTGCGTGTCAGACCGGTATGGTGACCGCTCCGCCACGCGGGTCGTCATTATATCTGTTTCGGACATGGTTACGTACATGTAATTATTTCGGATTATCCGTTACTTCGAATAGTTTCGGATACGGATGTTTTTATTACATTTTGAAGGAATTATAAACGTAAAATACAAATAGGTAATCATTTGGTTCTATTTCTGTGCTATAATTTGGTGTAAAATCAGTTATATCAGTTATTATTAGAAGTTCCTAATCAATTTAAGTGTTATTTACTAAAACTATACAAAAATGTCATTTTTATTTCGAATATTCGAAGCTCCATAACGTCCCTGGTATGGATATGTTCTATCACAGCTTAAATCAAAGATTAAGGTCATAGTTTGAAAAGTAGTAATTATAGTTGAAAATTTTATGCTTTTTGTTGACGTTCCACACATTCGTGAACATTATTGAGAACGCTCACGCATACCAATTTCCTTATCATGACTTTCTTCATCATCAATACTAGTTATAATTACTCTCTAATCCGCACACGACTATAAAACGATGCGAGCTTGAACAAGTTTGGAAGGATGAAATTCTTATAACCTTCGTTTCTTAATATTAATAATTAATCTTTATAATAAAAAAAATCTTTAATTATTTATTTCATTAAGTCTACTTCCAGTTCTACTAACTTTAAGTTGTGTAAATATCTTTCACTCTTTTTAATATCAAATATAAAATTGTAGAATCCATAATTTAAGAAAAAAATCAAATTCAATGAATGTAATAGTAGGCGTCTATGTAATAAGCGCTGTTGTAATTTGTACTCAAGATAACAATTATTCCTTAACAGGATGTAGTTGTCGGGCCTGAAGTCTATCGACAAATATGTTCCAACGCTAGTCTGATGGTGCGATAAATTAACATTGTTGCTGATAAGGTGTCAGGTCACTCCTTTGTTAACTTCACAATCGACTTGGATTGTCAAACCTGACGCGCCTCTTCACATGCTAATCGCTGATGACGCCAGATGAGATGGTATCGTACCTACGGTGGCTGTGGCCTTACAGATTAAACATCTGTGTACAAAGTATTTCGTCGTGTGTCTACCAACATGAATTTGTATACGAGTTGTCTGAAACATTTTCGTTTCTTTTTTTTAGGAATTAAAATAAACCAGTAGCTTGAAATCAAGGCAAATGCAAAATAACGTTTAATAACGTTTTATAATGCAAGGTTCAGACTCAAAAATAAAGCCAAATTGATGAATTTATTCGAAGTTAAATTGATTCTAAAAGTTAATTAGCTTTATCAAAATTTAATTGAAAAAGTTGATACATTATATTAAAAGTCTCTATAACTATTGAAGTGCATTCGTAATCCAGGGTAGCGTTACCACGCAAATGTTGGGTTCCATGCGAATTTAATCAGAAGGAACAAAGGTCGAATCTTTCTCCCAATAGCGAGATGTCGTAACGGGCATTTGTTTACCGGCCACCGGCACCCGTCTGACCCGAAACACGAAACTGTGTCAAGCAGTTTATTCAATCTGCCGACTGGAGACTCTCGACCGCACCACACGCGAAATAACGCCCAACTTCAACGTAGTAAGATACAGAATCCACATACAACCGCTATGGGACTATGCGTCTTGGATGCATATGGTTTCTGTCCTTGAATATGGCGCTAACAATCTTTCAAAGAAAGATTGGTTTGAGAAAGTCGTCTTTGAACTTTTAACTCTATGGTTTCATATTCAATTTCATATTTTTGCTGCGTTCTTTTAGTTTCAAATGAAAAGTATTAAATTACTAGATTTTCTTTTACAATTTCATTTGTGTACTTAATTTAATATCGTATAATTGAAAGCCGAATTTATTAAAAATAAAATTAATTCTGAGTCTTAATTTTAGTTTCGTGATTTATAACAAAATCAAATCTAATTAGTATTAAAAGAAAAATGTAAACACGAGTTGTTCCTGTGCTTAATTTACAAATCGTCGTTCTTGTATTTATTTTTAAAATGATACCAATGAAAGAGGGAATATCTATTAACATTAAGCTTGAAACTTCTGTTACTTTTTTAATGATAAAAATGTGATGTCGTTAATATGTTTATTATTTCACATAAAAAATATGCCTACGTAGTAAGTATGAATTTATGTATGAAAATAGCTTGAATCAATACAGATTCAAGCTATTTTCATACATTTTCAAATAAATCTCAGTCTTCATACTTTTATTTTGCAAATATTTGCTATTAACGCAAACTGCAATTTCTAGATACTGGGTACTAAATGATAGTGTAAATTAACTGGATGTTTTAAATGTAACGCCTTATCGGGGGTGAAATGTGTACCGGCTCGTTATCTGAAACAACCATGTTATTTAATGGTCTTGTTTGAAGCGCATAATTTGTTTTAATTTCACTGTTTCCTTCGTTAGAATCATTTTAATATAAAACTTTATAAACTCTTGTAATGATCATACGCTTAATTATATATTAATTTGGATAATTGCTTAGTTCTTTCTTCATATTTGGATATATCATAAAACTTACATCAGTATGTAACTCCATTTTAAAATGTAACTGTTAAAGATACATTCATCATGTAATGTAAAAGTATTGCTAAGGAAATTCACGCACATTATTGCAAATTTTTTTTTGACTACATTCTATTATAGATTTTATGGAAATATGTGCTAATTTTCAATCACTTTATTTCTGAACTGAATGTCATTGTTGACTGTAAGTTTTTCAACAATCAAAACTATTTCATTATTGCTAAGCTCTTTTTTTCCGATGTACTATAATTTATTTAATCCCACTTATTTGTAATTCTCCAATTCTCGTACTTTCGGTATAATTTTGTTTATCCCATCTCTGTATTTGAAGCTGGTCCCTAAATAAGTACCAATTTCGTTAATCTTAACGCTTGGCTAACGAAACTCGTCACTAAATCCCGCATACGTGGCACTCAAACGAGGAAGGAGATTATCGTACCCCGTCAACCGTGTTATAGATAACATACAACGTCACATGCTCCTTGCCAAATACCCATATCTCGATTAATATTTATTTGAACGGTTTATTACTCGAAAATCGTAAGAGTTTAGATAAGATTAAACAAAGACTCGATATCAAAGACTAGTTTTTACGGCGGTGATTATGTCAGACGAAAAACAGTGCCCTTATAACGAGAGTGTTACGTTTATTTAAAAAGATCACCGTTTACGTTTTCGTCTTCCATATATTGAAATATACATTGCAAGGTATGGCCGAAAATAAAAACGTAAACGTGCAATGTATAAGCGAAAACATAAATGGTGACTGTTTTGTACTCCTACTTAGGGCACAGGTGCCGTTTTAAAAAGGTATTGTCTTCGAAAATACATGAGTGGTAGTGAAAACATGTGTTTCTATTAGTGATAGTTTGCTAACATAAGATTTTTGAGTTGACAGAAGTTGGTTGATTGATAGAACATAGTACAGTCTTTCGTGTTTTTGTCTAATCGATACATATTCAAATTGCTGTTTTATGATATGAAGGGTATGATATTAACATATGCTTATATGCATAAGTATAATTTCATAACGATGTTCTGTGATACCAGTGTGAGTATACAATCCACCTGATGTAAAATTGTCACGACCCGCATGGCGGAGCAGTCACCATACCGGTCTGACACGCAGTGGGTCCCGGGTTCGATCCCCGGCTAGACAGAAATCTGAAAGATGAGGTGTCTGTTCTGGGTCTGGATGTTTGTGTATTCGTTTTTGTGTGTCCATGGCACCCACGACACAGGAGAAAATCCTAGAGTGGGATTATGAGTGTAGAAAGCGTGTGTGTGTGTGTCACCGTCATCCACGGAAATTTGTAATCAACCCCATATAGAACAAATTCTATCTAAGGTGGTACATTTATGTAGATTTGTTGCTACACAGGAGGACTAAGATTGTGCCTCAAAGAAAAAATTTCCAATGTTTGATACAATGTTTGTGAAGTGCTTATTTTGGTTTTCTTCTATGATTTGTTCCCGAAAAGAAGTTTCATTCTTTTAGCTTAATTTTTTATAGGACTCTGTTCCATTTCTGGTTGGTAACGAAACTACATTCGATTCTGATGTTCTGTCATTTAATTAAAATTTTTGAATGCAATAAAATTAATTGAAATTTAATGACAATAGCCTCACCATGCCTTTCATAGTTTATATAGTTATTCCCAACTTATGGATTATTTTTAAATCGATCGTACACCTACAGCACGGCTTATCGACTACATATTACAAAAAACTAACTACTTTACAGAAACTTAAGTTAGTATTATATATTCGTCGTAATCATAAAAATAATGAGTGGGATAGGATGTAAATTACGATATCTAGATAATTTTATTATCTGAAGTATGTAGGGAGGCCCTAATTATTTATTCATAGTATCATATATAAGTAGAGCCTAAGGATTGTAAATTAACGTCGGAGATTTAAATATCGTTAATTACAAAAGTAAATTCGTTAATTACATTCCCCTTGCAAATAAAAAGAAGATAAGTTGCATAACGAGATGCCTTTAATAAAAATGAGAAAAAAAGTAAAAGCGAACGCACCGCACGCCGTCATACTGGCAACATTGAACGCGCGCGAAAAAAAGCAAATGGCCGCCGTCAAGGTCACAAGAAGCTGTCCTAGTCACGGAGGGCACTTACATTTTTTTATAATGGCTTTAGGGGCTCCGTGAAACAGGCTGGTTTTAAAATTAATGCTTCATTTCTCAAGCGCCAATCGCTTTATATCGTTTTAAGTATGCATTGCTTCGTTGGTATAGCTGGCTTTTCAGTCGTAGCAATGTGAACGAGCAACGTATCGTAAAATCATTAATTGCCATAATATTAACGTTACGATCATGGTAGCTCATAGTCAGACTGGACATTCAAGTTGTAATGCGGTCTCCCGCAACAGATTAAACCTCAAATATACGACCAGTTGGTCGACGCAGCAGCGTAATGCGTGGTAATACTCAGGTATGCTTGCAGATTAAATGAGAAGATTCTATAACAAATTTAATATTAGAATAATAAAAACTTAAAGGTAAAGTAATTATTTTGCAGGGATGCGATTTTCAGTATTTTAATTTTGATTTACCTTATAAGAAAAGAACAGTAAAATATATTTCCGTTCAACTTCAGTTCCAACCTTGTTAAGACACTTTAATTTAACGAGGGTTAAGCATATGACGTAAATATAAGACACAATATAAAATATTCATTTTCGACGATAATATGCAATACTTATCAGTTTACTTAAATTTGAAAAATATCTTACGAGAATTTTATGGAGGTGTCGCATTAAATACATAGGCGCAAAATATAACAGATCGATAAAATCGAGACGGCACTATCGAGTATCGATATTGCGAGTTGCAAAACCAGAATCTCATTGTAGACCCGTTCGAGAAAAATATAAAAAAAAACAATCGTGCTGTACGCGTTGAACGCATGGGAACCGAGTAGGCGCATCTTTACAAACATTTTTTAATGCAGTCATTTTGGACCCTGCTTCAATGCATTACAGAATATTTCAGATGCCGTGTACAGATGGCTAAAAAAGTTGGCAAAGCCGTAAACGGTCAGTTGCACCTGTCGCTAGATGCAGGACTAGATATTCGTCGTGTCCAAGAGCTACGAGTTGGTGAATTACAAGGCGATAACCATTCTAAAAGTGCAAAGCCTTAATAACGTTTATTCCGGAGTTGTCCAAAACATAAAACAATTACAAATAAGGGTTTTTATTTATAAGTCTCGATGTAATATTGAAGAGACGTACATTGTAACTTTAAAGAGAAAATGTCGCCACAATGAATTAATTCAACATCAATGAATGTTTGACAGATTGCAAGATCTCGTTCCACATACTCTCTGGGCGTAGCGTTTTTGTAAGTTTATTTGTTACAATACTTCTCTTACAAAATAAAATGTAAAAGATGATATCTTCATGACATGACATATTTTATATCATACATTAAATTTTAGACGCAAAATAATAATTGTTTTTTTTACTTCATTTCTGTAATAAATTTTCCATATGTGTAAAATATTTAAAATGAGCAAGGCCACATACTTTTAATTGCATGAAATTATCTTATTAATAATTCACGCGCACACGTATAAAGACAAAAAATGAAGCTTGCCGAAATATATCTTATTTTTACTTACGAGGAATCCATACATTGGATTTAAATCCTTATCTTCCGAACCCTATTCCGTCATAGCAATCATATTATGAAATTTACATGTCCTGACTAACCTTTATTTACTTTCGTGTTTCGTCGAGGAAAAATATTATAGTTAACTACTACTTTTACTGTGTCACTTAATTGCTTCACAGACCGGTCTGGACCAGCTCGGTCCTCGGTAGCAACGACTTCAAATTACAACGACGCGTCTGCGCATAGCCTGATTGCTGCCCTACACTGAGAGACCAGATACCGAAGATGATAAAGTTTTAGAATATGCAAGTCATAGAAGAAAATAATTATACATTAATAACGGCGATGAAAAGGTATAGGAAACAATAATTAGTACCAGTGAGCCTTACGTATTTAATCTAGAAGCTAATCTAGAAGCCTAAGCTAGAAGAACCAAGAGAGTTTCAAAGAAAGTATTGGAAAAATTAATACTTCGAAAGGGTTACAGACGGTAATGAAAATTTAGGAAATAATAATAATTGTTAATATTATATAAACAATAAGAACATTGTAAGAAGTATATTGGTGAAGATAAACCATGTGACAATCATGTGAAGGCCAAGACACTTATTGACCTGACACTCCGAATATTCCATTATCTACATACGTACATAAAATACAGTGCAGTTCGTGATAAATTGATCTTACTGTGATCTTACTGAACTGTATATTTTATAACAGTGATGTGCATTCAGATAAAATGTTACTAATGTATTATAAAGATTTAAGATTTGGAGTACTGTAAGTTGTGAAAGCTAATATGAAGACAAACGGGTTCTGGTACTGAATCCGCAAAGAAATACTTGGCTTAAAAAATTGAAAATATTATCTTATAAATTTCATACAAAAATATTTGGTAGAGACACGATGTCTATTTTAATAACAAACCATGTCATGATGTTAGGTTTGAATGACAGAAGACAGTCTTTATGAAGGACAAAGGGGATAGCGTTAATGGAAACAAAGTCTATATTAATTTTACGAGAATGTCTTTTGAAAAAGTGTTTGACAATACTTATAACAAATATTATAACAAAATGGTGTTCAAAAGTTAAAAGGCATGTTATACCTATGATGTCATCTGGATTGGCCTACACTCCTATACACACGTTTTACCTCTTATGACTCGCATTATTTTGTTATGATGTAAATAAATGTCAGCTTTATGGAAATATTATTGTGTCATTCGTAACTGATTCGTATGAAGTATTTAGAATAATTAATGTTTTATTAAGATTAGTTTTAAATGTACTTATTTTTATTTACGAAAGTAAAATAATATATACACTTAACGTTATATGTATAATGGCTAGGGTAATTAATTTAATGTACAATTATACAAAGATACAAATATACAAAGGGATACAAAGATAATGTTACGCAAAGCAAAAATCAACATCCAAATACTACATTTAAAATACAATGGAGTAAATATAAAGAACATTATAATATGAACGTGATGGATTCTAATGAGAAAGTGATATTTGATGACATAGCAGCTTATGTTGAAAAATCCGACATCAGGCATTGAAAATATTAAGGTAAATATATTAAATATATTATTTAAGCTTTATGTATTTTCGAAATTATTGTTGTGAAATTAACATGTCATAAGTTACATAACCAATAATGACCGGTTTTAACAAAGATATTAAAAGTGTTAAAGAAATTGTGTTGTGTACGGTAACTTAATAAATTATAGTTGATAACAATGATTTAATGATTAGTTTTTTAACTCTTAATGAATATCTAGTATGTATTCATGTAAAAGATCTAGAATATTGATTGTGCAAGTGATTGGCAAAAGGGCCTTTGTAGGTATCGTGAGGCAATATATTCGTGATTGAATAAAACTGAGCGACATTATTCTAGGTAACCTATCTGCTATCGAGGAAGTGCCTTACCTTAGTGAGATCATCATAATCGATCTACGGCAGCCTTCGAAACAGCACTTATCCACCATTTTAATGAGATACGCTTAAGTAAACACCTCGCATTGTCAGAACATAAACATAAAATGAAGGATTTAGTAGGTTAGTGTCAACAGTTTCATAATTGGTGATGATAACTGTACTGTAGGTGTTAATGTCATGATACCATATAGAAAACTCAATTATTGACTGGCAGGTTATACTTTTGTACTAGGTAAAATTTTACGGATTTTTGTAAATCTACTAAATGCAACTGCATAACTGCATGCTTTTATGTAAGTCATTTTTTATATTTTAGTAAATTCGATTATTTTATGGTAAGTCATTTTAATTTCATCGTTATAATTATTACAAATATGTTTTGATTGGTAATAATTGTCATTAAAAGCCATAATTAAATAATAATTTCCATTTGTTAGTAAACAACTAAATTATAACGAATAGTAGCAGATAATTGTAAGTTGATTACAATTAATTAATTATTATTAGGTGACTATGATGTTCATGTGGAATAACTTGTTAATAGTAGTGTCATAGTTCCGTGAATTTATCCGTTTACTGACTACTATATGTTAATTTATTTTTATAATATATAAATTGTCAACGGCATTTTGCAATTCTTCATTTTCATACAAACTTTACTGCGTTTCTGGTTTTACACTGATCATAGTAAAATTAAAATTGATCACTAATTAATTCGTCAATACATATTCATAAATGATCAACATGTTCTTCCGGTACAAATTCGACGTATTTACAAAATCTGAATTTAAATTTCAAGGTTGAAACGTCTCGGAGACGGAATGAAATGTAGAAGTTTGGACACAAAGACAATATAAAAGTAACAGCTTTAGGTATCGATTCGTATTTAAATACACGCCCACATGTGTTTAACAATTTCGTAACCTTATTAACCTTGCCAATGAATGAGGCGTTTGATACTAGTACAGTTAACAGTTGCTGTCTCAGTATAAGGGCATGGTTCCAAAACAAATTTACGTAGACGGTGTAGTGACGTAACCGAATTTACAACGAGAAAGGTCTGTTCATATTCACACTTGAAACCACTTTACGAGAACAGCATTGTTCACAAACAGCGGCGGCGGTTCTGTAGCTGTTACATTTATAATTATGTTTCGAATGTTGGCAACAAAAACGTATTTTAATGCTCAATTGAAAAAGTCCACGCCAGTAAGATGAATGTGCTAATTGAAATTGATGGTCGCAAGTCGCTCCGGCAAGGTACGTACCTGAAACAAAGGAATAAAACCTTAATAATGCAAGGAAAATAAACAAACTGACATCACTAGAATTAAAATGACTATTGAAGGAAAATGGGAACACGGAAATTGCTAAGATACGGTGCAAATGAAATATCTATCGCAATAAATTCAATAACGGATAGAGAAATTCCTTGAAACACAAGTAAAGTTACGCTTCGCAATCTTTAAAACAGAAAGATTTTATTTTGTTATTTTAAATGAATTTTATCAATTTTTTCATGAAAGAATTAATTCTGATTCTAAGTTAACTAGTAAAAGATTTCGAATTAATGATAACATCACATAAAGTGATGACATAATGGCGTTTATTACGTTGAATATTATTAATGTTTTGTCTCTATGCCTGCCTGTCTCTGATGACTGAATATTTTAAATTAAAAAGAGTTCAAAAAATTATATTCTCTGGTGAAGAAGTATAGGAATCTTACTGAGGTTTTTGAATCAGTTAACGGGTTTAGTCGGAATTCCATGCGTACGTCGAGGTCGTTTCCTAAACAACTGACCTGATTAGCAGGTTAGATGGAAAGGCAGATGTACGAAATAGAATCGAGCTAGAAAAAATCTCTAAATATCTCAACCGATGAAAAAGCTCTCAAGGTCATATTCTGGTGCTGGTCGAAACGTTTTAAGCATCGGGGTATTGTGATGAAATGAATGATTTTTCATAGAAAAAAATTCGAGTAGGCGTATAATTATTGTTTGAATTGGTAAAAGTGTATTTATATATTTTATCAAATAATTAAATGCTTATAAAGTAGGGCTCGTCTTAACTAAATGTAAATATCTGATTTAAACTTTCTTTTTGTTTATTCTTTAGTATAAAAGTTTCATCAACACAACGAAACATAATCAAGATCAAATATTGGACGTTAATTTAATGAATTTCAACTTGTGCCACATTTACAATTTGATACTAGATAAGAAGAATAAATAAACATAAACGTAACTTAAACGCCTTCTACACTCATAGCCCCACAGTAGGATTTTCTCCTGTGTCGTGGGTGCCATGGACACACAAAGACGAATACCCAAACACCCAGACCCAGAACAGAAACCTAAACTCATCATTCAAATTTCTGTCTGGCCGGGGATCGAACCCGGAACCCACTGCGTGACAGACCGGTATGGTGACCGCTCCGCCACGCGGCTCGTCAAGTATTAGTAAGTGAACAAGTAAACGTTAAAATATTGAATGTTTCCTTAACTGGAACATATCTAGCCTATTACATTATACCTACAGTTCATGCATGTAATCAAATGAGATCTAGTGTAGAGTTACCAGTCCACGAGGCGTACGACTGCGCATGACTGGTTAGTTTTATGGAATGGAAGCTCAAATAGGCTGCAGTCCAACTGTTATTCAAACTACAGATACATTCTACAGTTAAACTACATAGCTGTAGAATTGCAGTTCAAACTTGCAACCAACTGCAACTTGCAACTTGAACCTGCAAGGGGCAATGTTACTGTGTAACGCAGAGTTTGTGAATTTAGTGTTTGAAATAGAAGTATTTATGTACATGTTTTTAAGTTGCTTTAAGGCAAAAAAGATCTTAGAGAAACTATGAATAGCGTAGGCATCATGCTATAGACAACAACCAATTTTAAGACACATCGACGTATGTCAACACACAGAAGTTAGAGCTTACTTGTGAGAAGGAATCGGAAGGAGTTGAATAGAATAATTAGATAGATGAATTCGTATTCGTACAAGCGGCATTAAGGCTATATTTCAGTTAAAATCAGTGGTTTTCCTAAGGTATTCTTTTCATTACGTAAATAAAGTGTACTTTGTAATCTTGATAGTTTGAAGTTTTAGCTGTCCATAGAATGTAATGATCGAAATACTGATTTCAAAAAATTGAGATCACCTGCTCTCGTTTACGCGTTTATGGTAAATATGTTTAAATAAGTAGCAATAAACTATGTAAACTTATATAAAACTTTACTGTAAGAATAATAATATAAATAACATTGAAATAGTTGCCACAGTTCTTTGCCATCACACTAATTAATAACGCACCCTCGACCCTTATTGAGTTTCATAATAATACGCTCATATAAAAATTTCAATATAGGAAATCAGGGAGACATGCTTATTTGGACTAATTTGGAATGACTCGGGCATTCCAAATTAGTCCTAAGAAGTAGCAACGCATCTGTGGCCAAGCCCAGTTAAGATTGTCTTATCTGCAGTTGACAAATCTTAATGGGCAGTGGCCATATAATACATATCAATGTACATTCAGACATTCTCGGTTGCTACCACCATATTGGTAAAAAGAATGGGTAAAAGGAATTACGAAGCCCATCCATCCATCTGTCAGCCTTTTGAGGTCCACTGCTGGACATAGGCCTCCCCTAATCGGCGCCACTCCAACCGATCCTGAGCCTTCTGAATCCAACGGATCCCCGCTGTCTTACGAAGCCCAAACAAAACAAAATCCCTCACATATAGCCGAATCAAGTAATAATACAGAGATAGTCAACCGCAGAAACACTTGCACAATACATTCAACAAGATATGGAGAAAGCCAATGATATGCTATTAGGTGATCGTTTACTAACATGTCTCACTTTGAACCAGTAAGCTATAAGCGATAAATCTTTTTAACAATTTAAAAATCCTAAGTAATAAATGTTGCAGTCCATCTGATGGTGATTGGTCAGTGCCAAGCATGGGCATCTGTGATCAATTCCAAATAACCTTACCTAACCGAACCCAACCTGAGCCACAGTTACATTGCCCTTAAGGATCAAGTTGAAATGCCTCGTGTATGTTTCTCCCAAGGATAAGTTCCGTTAAGCCATAACACAGCAAGGTTTTCTACTACAGTAAGCCTTACAGCCATTGAGAATAAAATAAAATATCACTCATCAATGTTATTGTAAGAGATGAAATCAACTAAAACAATTTCCTAAATCGACAACAACGAACATTCTACACCTTTAAAAGATAACTATATATAAAAAATTAATAGCTATTGATGACTTTTCGTTGTATCTTTAGTAGTCTACTTTATAGATCTTCTATAGTTGTTCATTTATAGTGAAACAAGGCCATTATTTGGTCTTGCGGTAAGTATTACTAAACCCTTGTCATTATTTACCGGACTCACGGTTGTCAACTTATGCATAAATTAGCACCAGTAAGATATTCGTTATTAAATACCTATAACGTGTAAATTGTTTGAAACCTCTGATTTATTAGAAATCTTTTAAGTGATTATCGACTAAGTATATACTAGAATTTTATTATTTGAGTGACCATGAATTTAAACTGAACGAGTTTACGGTTTATTTCTTTGTACTATTTGTAAAATATTTTTTATGAAATAATTTTTTGTATGTTTATATTCGTATGTTCCTTCCACCGTGAAAATGTGTCCTTTTTAAAGTTCACAACATTTAATTCTCCCGAAGATTTTCCAGTATATTTAGAGGAAGTGAATTAATTTACGTATCGCTTAGTCTAAACTGGTTGTACCGTTTACTAACGATCGTATTAATTATACTATATTATATATTGTTTGTTATTTATTTCGTATTTGAGTTAATAGTTCAATTATCTCAAGTCACAATACCTTATCGATGTGAATTAACTCATTAATATACTTCAAAGCATTGTAAATAGGAGACGAATCAAAATAATAGTAAACAAAGAAATATTTCCCTGTATCAAACAAATGATATTATTATCTATAATAAACAAGAACTTGCAATTCTAACATTATTCAAGTTACATACAAGTACATTATCTAACGTTATATAACGCGCTAACATTGTACTCAAGCGGGAACTTGAAACTAAAACAACAGATAATGCAAAAACCATCGACAAAGAACAAAAACAAACAATCCAACATGGCGTCGAAACGTCATCCTACTATCGGTCTCGGGCGCGTTATCACCGCCGCGTAGACGATCCGTTTTTAGAAATATTAATTCAGTAATAACCGTTGTACACTGAACTATTTTTAGTACGGCCTAGGCTAAAAATACGGCGGTCGTCGCGAGCAATGACGCTTACTTGATAATACTAATGTTACTCATGTAATGTAACAGTGTCGTTGACTCGCTGCAGTTTATTGGGTTTGTTTGCCGATTGATCGGACTATCTAAGTTATGTTATCTGTGCTTGTGCGATGTTTTGCGCGGCAAATGAACGCCATGATTGCACACGAATTGCTTTTAATGTTTATTCTATCGTCTAGAACATTACTAGGCAAATAAAACAGAAAACTACTTATGTGTTAAGTTTTATAAAAGTATTTTTTGATAAATAAATTAATGTTTTATTTATTGCGCTGGCAACACTGACAGTTGACGTACATAATATAAGCATGACAAGTCTGAGAGCAAAACATAATACAAACAGCGATTTGCTTGAACGACACCAACTGAGCACAGATTAAAAACTTGACCTCCAGCGTCATTAGCTGATACGCTGAGCAGTACATTAGCAAATTAATCGATGGGTTACATAACTAGACATTCGGTGTTCGTAGACACAAGACGCGCTTGCCCGAGCCACAAGGTCGCCCTGTCGACATTGACCGTGAAGTTACGACATCGAGTATAAAAAACACTTTATTATGTTTCCGCAATTTAAGAGTCCGTTGGAAAACCAATTTTTCCATTGCAAAGTAAAAGAACGGTGTGTTGACGGCGCTAATACACCGCAAAATTTGCTTATCAACTGAAGGAACATAAGTCTGTTTTTTTTTTATGATTTATGGTATTTTTCATTAAAAATACTGATTGAGATCATTATTCTGCATCCGATACGTTTAATATACGTTCCGGGTTCGATATATGTCGGCAATTAAATGTTCTGTGACACGAGAATTACTCGCGTCTTTGTTTTTGTGGTTTGATTTAAAGAAATGTATCTATTACGAAAAGATTAAATATACAGCTACTGTATCATTGAATGTTTTTGATCTGTATATATTTTTCCTTACTGTACATATTTTTCACATTTGACTAACCCATAGAGATATTATAAAGGTATACCTTTATGGTCTAAGTTGTCCTTTAACATGCAAAACCTTCTTAAATTATGCTCGCCTGGTACAATGATTTCTTAAAAAAATAATTTATTATGACTTTATTATTGTTTAGTTTAGAACTATCTAGATTTGTTACGTAAAATCCAGGAACCAGATACGTCACTAGGTACTAAAGTATCCGTGTTTTCTTTTGTAATCGTATAAATGTTTTCATTGGCTTTTCTCCATTCACAAGTTATAAGGCTTCATGCATGATGTATTTAGTTCACTCATGCAGTGTTACATGAAATATCATCGCTGCAGCTGTAAAAACGTGCGGGTTGTACATTATTCTGATTTATGAGCTATATTCCATAGTTGTGGCAAACGCTAGCTTACTTCATATTGTTTCCTACATTGTCGCATAAAAAGCTAGCGTATATAAGTAGCGTATATATTATAACAAGCCTCGTTCCCAACTTATCCCTTTAAGGGATGAATTTTCGAAAAAAAAATTTTTTCTCATTCGCGCTATAGATCTTCTATATCTTTAGGAAAATAAACAACAGTTTATTTGTGCGACACCACATGTCGGTTTTGATTTTTTATTTTTTTATAGTAAGGACGTAGCAAACGAGCTTGCAGCCCACCCGATGGTAAGTGGCTACTGCCGCCCATGGACATCTGTAATCAACCCTAGTTAAGATCAAAGTCTCACCTAAGGTTAGCCACAAATGAGTTGCTACCCCTGAGGACTAAGATAAAATGCCTCTGAAAAGTATGTCTCCGTTATCACACCCTTCAGACCAGAACACAGCAGCGCATAACACTGCTGTTATACCACATTATGTCGAACCACAAAGAGTTCTACCACCTTGAAAGTGAAAGGGGACTAAGAAATTAAATCATAGAAATGAGGAGAACGTCTTCCCCTCTACTCAACAACATGCACGAGTAATTTTAGTGAATCGAATCGAATAGCATCACTACTTTTTTCCCATGAATGTCGTAGTGGGCGTCTATGGGAAAAAATCAAAATCACGAGGAGCGACGTCTTCCTGTGCAACATCAACACTCGTTGCGGGTATCAACATGTATGCCGGATGAGATGACTATTGTCAAAACCCCCAAGGGGAGAGGCCTATGTTCAGTTGTTGACTTCAAAGGGCTGATGGATGGAATCCTCTTTGGGATTTGTCACAGATGTATATGGGTAGTACTTATCATCTTTACTGAGTGTTAGAAGTTAAAATTAATGGTATGTATTATTTGTATTCATTAATAGAAGTAATGATTTCTAAGTTTTTGGAAGAAATGAAAGTGAACAGTGCTGGAGAAGCATGAAAGACACCATATGACTGAAAAATAATTCTATGTAATAAAGTAAAATCACAAGGTAAATGTCCCAAATAACAAAAGGATGATAATGTAATTTATTGTTATAATTGTAGGAAAATAATTCTAGAAAATAATGTGTGCAAGAAAATAGAATTTGCATACCAAAGTTAAATAACTTTGGTATGCAAATTCTATGTTATGTTCTGTATAAATATATTAACTAATACTTACATACCTACTTCTATTGTTTTCGATAAGTATTACAAGTTAATAATAACACTGAATTAAATTACTGTGTTAAATATAGAAATTATTCTTTATTTTATACTATCTTGCTAACATATTATGTTTGCTACTAAAAACGCTTAGAAAAGAGCTTCTGTACAAAGTCGTTTTGAACAGAGAGATATCCCGTCGGGCTCTTTAAAGATGCCTGGGAAATGGCTGTGTTCCTACATTCTTTCTTGTATACGATACGTGATGAAAAAACTGCAAAAACGTGATTCTAAAATACCAGTGTCGCCATCTTTTGTCTAGTTGTGGAAAGTAGACACAAGTAGAGTCATGTTTAAAGTCCGTCCGAAACCGATGTTTCTAAATAGTTCGGAATAGAAAATACGCTAAACTTTCGACGAAACTTATATTTTCAAAGAAGAGCCTTATATAGGATATTGCATGTAAAGCCTTTTCAGACATAGTCAATAACTAATCGCTTTATGTTTTACGTGTACCCTGGGAAAATAAAACTAAAATTCTGTTAATAATACGATTTGTCGACCCGCATGGCAGGTTCGATCCCCGGCCAGACAGACGTCTGAATGATGAATGAATGAATTTTCATTCTATTCTGGGCCTGGGTGTTTGTGTATTCTTCCTTGTATGTCCATGAATAAAACCCACGACACAGAAGAAAATCCCAGTTTGGGGCTACGAGTGTAGAAAGCGTTTTTTTTTCATAATAACGTTACTTTCACTGCGAAATATAATATTTTTTTGTTTATTGTGACTAACGAGCGTAGAACATTGATAGTGAGGTTCGATGTTGTTATATGATGATATAATGTATGTAACCTGCATTAAAATTGTAGTTTTTAACTGGATACAGGTGCGTTGACATTTAGAAAATTCCTATCTGAATCACTTTCCACATTCAATTGAACTATTAATAAGTAAGGTATATGTATAAATGTTTTTATAACTAATCCTAGCGAAGTTAGGCGAATAATCACTATGTGAAATGTATACATATTTCGCGTATTACGAGTAATTTATATTAATAAATTTACTTCGTTTAATGAATGATTTACTAGGTTTGTTCCGCGTCTCCGCCCGCTTGGGTCACGTCTATCATCATGGTAGTGAGTATCCTATGTGATCTGTGTGCCAGTGAAATCCGACCAGACGTTTTTGCGTAAAAGAGTAACAAACACACATACATCCTCACAAACTTTCGCATTTATAATATAAAGTTAGATTTATAAGTAGTTTTCTAGAACATAAATGACAGTAATCATTATCTAAGACAAAATAATAAGCAGTGAAAGTATAGAGCATATGAACTTCAAGATCATTACCGTTTGCAGTAATTGAAAGCAAAAGTGCAATCTGAATGAACCTAAGTTTGCGTAACTCACACAAACTTGTACAAGGCTATTCGGTTTACGTTCATAGTAACAGTTTTAAATATAGTTATGTTTTTCTTTTTATATTATAGGAAACTGGTATGAAATAATGTACATGCGTTTAGAACTGTCATGGTATAGGGCAGTTATATGTACCACGGGTATACCGGGTGGACTGATGACCTGGAGAAGGCGACAGGATATCGCTGGATTTTCTTAAAACCTCTGTTTTAATATGAAGCGGCAGTGACTTACCATCCGGTGGACTGAATGGTCGTTTGCTACTTCAACTATGTAAAAATAACAATGGGTTTATGATGATAAAGGTATATCGGTAGATAGGTAGATACATTTAATGAACAATTGTTAAACAATAATCTATACTAATATTATAAAGCTGAAGAGTTTGTTTGTTTGTTTGTTT
>MOOZ01001074.1:640592-652229 GCA_002930495.1 Cecropterus lyciades
TTTCAAGGTCAACGGCACAATAGGGTTACCTCTCATTTTTATTTCTTGGCTCAGCTTGTTTAATTCATGCATCATATGTTTTCCAAGGGAATATGATAACTTAGGCAGTGGCAATGAACATTACTTAGTCTAATTCCTAGTGTATCTACCTCTTGTAAAATTATCCAAAAAAATTATTGAAAATGTTACTAATATTATAAATCCGAATGTTTGTGAGCATGTATGTGTGTCTCCTTCACGCAAAGACTACTAATTTGAATGAAATTTGGCACGCGAATAGATTATGACCTGGATTAACACATAGGATGCTATTTACCATGCTACATGACAAAAGTTCGATTCTTGATCTCTACAATTCTATACTATATAAACGCTTAAACACATAAACGCTTTTTGCACTCATAGCCCCACAGTAGGATTTCCTCCTGTGTCGTGGGTGCTATGGACACACAAAGACGAATAGTCAAACACCCAGACCCAGAACAGAAATTCAACTCATCATTCAAATGTCTGTCTGGCCGGGGATCGAACCCGGGACCCACTGCGTGGTAGACCAGTATTGTGACCGCTCCGCCGCGCGGGTCGTCAAATTATATATTTCTGTTATATACTATCAAATCCTGATTTTATAGTAAGCAAAGGCAAAATATTTACATATTCCAACTTAAGAGATAGCAACGCATCTGTGGCTGTAAGTAAAAGGTCATCTTCATGTTGGATGGTTTTCATATTAAGTACACTACGTAAGTATCCAGTACTGCATAAGATTCGATGTTATTATGCAATGTGTAACAAATCCGAATCAAAAAACTGTAACAATTCAAAAAATGTAACCACTGGAATTACAATACTTTGTTGGAATTCATTTCGAATGTCTTTGCTAGCTACTGGATGACGTAATGCGATAGTGAAACAGTCAATATTTGATATGCAGCCATTAGTCGTGGCGCGATAACGCAGACAAGTTCACTAATGAATACGGGAAACAATGGTACTGCGCTGTCTCTGGTCACAGTGTAGCCGTGTGCAGTAGGGCAAGTTGGGGTTAGGTTAGATCTAATTTATTTCGCTTATTTAGATCGGTTATGAATAAATTTTATAATAGAAGTTTACTTTAGTAGGCTGATGTTTACTTGCCACTGTCGTCTTGACTTAACGAATATGTCATCAAGATTCTTACCTTAAGCTACGTTGATGTTATTGAAGGTTTTCTCAAGCAATGTAATTAGTAAGTTTTGAAAATTCAATGCACAATTAAACTAACTGTTCTTTACTATTGACCTACTGTATTTAGTTAACTGTGTCTGTTCTCAACTAACCGACGG
The DNA here is from genome assembly GCA_002930495.1 of Cecropterus lyciades. Lineage (NCBI taxonomy): Eukaryota > Metazoa > Arthropoda > Insecta > Lepidoptera > Hesperiidae > Cecropterus > Cecropterus lyciades. Next base: position 641,918 of record MOOZ01001074.1, read on the forward strand.
TCACGAGTCAAGGCTTATGGGGATTTGTATTAGATAAATTACTCGCAGCAGCAAAAGCGTCTAGTTTGCGCTAGAGCGTATTAAAAATACAACTATTTAATACAGTTACACTACTGTATTTTCTTAACTGTGCCTTTTCGCGACTAACTGACGGTCACGAGTCAAGGCTTAAAGGATTTGTATTCGATAAATTGCTCGCACAGGCCGCAAAAGTATCAAGATAAAATTGACGTCAGTGTCATAACGATAACAAGCCTCAAAATTGATAAGTCCAACACTTTTGATTTGACATAATCTAAACCACACGCTACATATTAAGTTATCTTTAATTTTCGATTCTAGGTAATATTATAGATAATTACTAATAAGCTTTAAACTATATAATCATAATCCTGTTTACCTAATTATTAATGAACAAAGAATAGTATTACGGTTTTTCATAAAATTATTAAATTTTCTGTTTTAGGATAATTTATGTAAGTTAAGTTGTACTAAACTTATAAAATATTATTTGTATTGATTGTCCAAGCAATGAAAATAACCTAACCTAACCCAACTATATATAACAATGATATGTATATAAAACGTATATGTAAATATTTCTATCTACCCTCTTACGTTAATAGTTGGCAAAATTCTAAAAAGCGTCAAATAAAAAACATCATAAAATCAAAAAACCCAACTGATTGCAAATAATCAACTGGAAAGGAAAAACAAGATACACAATAAGTGCTGCTAGCGGTAACAAACAAAAAATACAGAAAAAAGCTATTAAAAAAGTTAATTATTTATCTGTCGTTTTTTATAATACATTATTTAATAATTAATTTATATAGATATTCAATTCTCATTTCACTATCGCTTTTGTCAGTAGCTTGTGATAAGGATGAGTATGTGTAGGTAATGATAACTCGGCCGACTGTTTGCTTCTTTATTTTTCCATTATTATTAATATAGAAGCCGTGCCCAGCGTTTAAAAAACTATAACATGACAACTGACACACATTTAACTGGAATTTTATATCTTTAAAATTTTTAATACCTAACCATAGGATCACAGACCGTAAACAGACAGTAAAACAATATAAAATATTTTTCATGTTACTTTTGACTTAAAATTGTAGTAACTTTTGGGATGTTGTCGGATTTTATCGGTATTTCACGATTTGGAATATGATTTTTTGGCAAATTTAGAAAAACAAAACGCACGTACACGTACGACGCGCTACTTCTGAAGTGTATTACTATTTAAATTCATCAAAGTAACAAACAAAAAATCCTTGAGGATCTTTATGAATTTCATTAAGTACATAATTATTACATTAAAAAATGTTTCATTACGTTGTACAGTAAATCTTTTTTTATTGCGTTGAATGAGAAAAAACAACGTAACATTTATATTCCTTTGGTTAAATGTTGAGTTTTTTTTATAAAAAGTAAAACAACGCGTAGGTAATATACGTCTACCACAGATTATAAACAGTGAGAGATGAGTGTTTTCGTTGGAGTGTATCAACTTTTTCGCAGCGCGGTGTCGGGTGGGGAGGAGTGGGGAAGGTTATCAGTCATGATAAGAGCTCATCCATCACTCGACGTATCTATCACAATTCTCCGAGACACAGACGGAAGATTTTGAATATTATGAGCAGAACTGTATCGGCGTGAATGGCAATCTTACAGCGTGAATGGCAAACTTTGCGGAAATGTATTTTTTCGTTATTTTAAACTGGTTTATAATTTCGTTGTCTATCTATGGTATTATGTTTTTCTTTTTTAATCTTTCACTTTACCTTGTCCTCGGTGTTTATATTGCCGTTTTCTGAATACGTACGTGCAAACACGATAAATCTTGAAATCATGAATTATATTATATTGTTTCCGATTTGAATAGTTTAATTTGTTTACGGAAAATAGATGCAAAAGCTACATTGACGAATAGATGTGATGGTGTTGCCGTTATAAAGAAAACAAAAGATTAAGATATACGTATTATTAATGAATACGTAAAGATAACGTTCTATTCATAAGCTGTATTGCGATTTAGACCGAATAAACCAACATAAATATATAATACATACTTAATCAATTTTTTTTAGTTCTATAGTTGAGGGTCGCTTTTAGCGTTAAGTTTCCTTAGTCTTTTTCGTTCTTGGTCGTTATTTTATTGTTTTCATTCATATGTAAACCCTAAAGTGATGACTAATCAATAATAAAATAAACTTAGTAATAAAAAATTGGAGCAGTGAATTTAAAGTACTTTCTTTAAAGTATAAGACAATATTCAAAAGAATTTGAAAGATTTATTTAATTCTCGCCTTAGTCTTAATTTAATTTGATAAATAAACCTATTCATCTAATGTCGTAAAAGTTAAAACACACGTTAGGAAGTATCATCCTCAATATCATAGCATTTAAAAAGAATATTAAAAAATAACATAGCCAAATCTATTAACATGTCTTACACATGACCGTAGCGCAAAAACTAATGTTTAAGTATTCCACGTGAAGAATATTGTTTGTACCCTCCGCATTACGCAATAACTCGTGACTCTTATTACAAAGCATTTTGTTATACGTAACTAGCTCGGGTACCAATTTATTAGACCTGCATTATGTATAAAACTCCATGCATTGGAGAGGTCAAGTTGAATCTTTGGTTCCAGATAACCATTTTTTATATATCATAGCTTTAAATCTGTCTCAGTAAATGACCTATCAAATTCATAATAATTTCTTCAAACCGGATTATTATGTCCAAGGAAAAACGTCTTTAAACAAGTTATAACAGCTTTATAATAATTATTATAGATTTTTTTGTATATATTAGATATATTGTATATATTATTAGAGATCTATGAACGCAAATAAGACGAAATACACAAAATGCCAATTTCTTGTCAATATGAATAATAAAAAAACTTTGCTGAAATTTTCTAATGTAAAGTAAGAAACGTAACAAAACCAAACAACAGTTAATGTTTCAAAATGAATATCCAGTTAATTAAAAACAAATTCAAAACCTGCTATAATTATTTGCATGACGTGTAAGTGATTTACGGATATGCCGATTTCAATGTAGATAAATATAATTTAACTTATTTAAATGTATTACCTTAATTTAGTGTTACATTATTAGCAAGTATTTGAAATTAAATTACTATTAAATGAACTCGTTTAAATAATTAATAATAATAGTTTACTTTCAGTAAAGTTTTTTTTCCTTCCAGTCAAGTTCTCACAAACGATAGAATTTCATTAAAATTTTGCTTAGAACTAGTTTAGATCAAATAACACAGCAACCCATATCTGTATAGCATACACTAACGTCTCTCTGAACTAAACTCCTCTGAACCGTTTACTTAGTAGTAACCGTCTGGCAGTTAACCGTAGAGTAATGGCGAAGAAAAAACGAGAAAAACACTCGCACACAAACATCTTCGACTCGACTCACATTGGCACAAAAAATCGTCTGTACACAGCTCCACACAGACGCAACACAGCAGATGTGATCACACGCATTGGAAAAAACGGCTAAGCTCTGTTTGCGCCCTATTAAAACAATATCTTCAGTTTTTTTTCAGACACTACCTAAACCTTTAACTGGGAAAGGATTTTCCGCCGAGATTTATTCAGTTTAAAAATTAAAAATAATGTTTACTATTTATAAATATAAGAAATATTAAAAAAAATTAAAGGCAATATTAATACGCGTTCATATTAATATTGCATTTATCTTATAATATTAATTTAAATATCCCGAACCGTTTATTCGTATAAAATTAAATATTTATAGGAGGTATTTCTATTTCTGTAATAATTTAATATTATATTATTATTTATTAAATTCGTTCCTGAATATGCAACATTCTATTTTGCCTTCAACACACCAGGCTTAATATTTGCAGGTGTCAAGTTAGCAACAAATTAATATAAACTTTAAAAATATATAAATTAAAAAAAAAAAGCTTGTGTCATCATACGACAATATATTCATATGTTTATTACAATAAATAGTAGAGTACTTGTAATATCTCTTATTTTCTTACTGTAATTTTCAAATTAATAATGTACCTTACACTGCGGGTAGGTAGAGTTTTTAAAATACGTATCTCTTGTAAATTATCGCTGTTTATTCATTACTAAGTTATAATATGTTCCTAGTTATCAGTAACATATTTTTTTAATAAATTAATCTGAAATTCAAATAAGCTTCACCGTGCTACCTGGTAGAAATTGGTGCTATAGATTTATTGTTTATATTTATAAAAACAGGCCAACATTAATATGTTTTTATTAATATAATGTAGTATACGCGTTAAGAATGTGGACGTACCATTTGTTTTGTATAACACGGTTGACCTGTTGAGGTACCTGTTTCATCAATTTATGTAAAACGCCCCCCTGAAGGTCGATAGTGCGAAGAACCGCCGAGAAGTGACTTCCGATACTTTGTAACGCTTACGTTTAAGGTTATTTAAACAGCTTGAGAATTTTTATCAACATTTGTTTTTATTTGTTACAAACACCAAATATTTGAGCAAATATCACATTACTACGTTTAAACTACATATAATCTGTTTTAGAAAAAGAAACTGTCATATCAATTGTGTATGTCTCGAGTTAAAACGAAACCATTTGTGACACTGGTTGGCACCGGATTCCACATATAAACCTAATTGAGGCGAATACTTCCCTACAATAAACGTTAGTGAGTACCATCAATTGTCAAAGACTCAATTAGTCTAGAAACATAAATAGTTACCTCCATCAATTTCACCGCAGTGGCTAATCGCAGACGATTAATTGTAATTCTTGCACCATTAAAACTGTCTAAGGTGAAGTGCGCATATTACCATAAAACCACCGCGTGCTCACCAATCACAGTCGGAGAGTTGAAGGGCAGGTCATGGCTGAATGCGTAAGCGCAAACGGATGTGCATACGATAATAATTATTATCACAACTTAAAACTTTGTTTTGCGCAGTGAGAGTGGTTTGCAGTATTTATCTATAAGAATGGTAAATAATGTACCATAACGTCCTCGAGATGTGATTGTGAATGTGTTTTTTAATACCTTTGTTGCTACGTACATTATCTGTTTACGTTTTCTGTAAAACGGTGGTAAATGGCTTGTGCAGCGTCCTTCTACGATATAGACTTGTCTGGCTCCTACACGGCGAGTACCAGGCGAGCAGCGGATCGCTGCGGTATCACGTTACGCGGTGGCTGTTGACACCAGCGCCTGATTAATATTTATGATACGGCTGAGCATCTCGCATGGCCGGTTCGCTCGCTCGATGCGAATTACCGCCGTCTCGCTCGCACCCACGCACACGCCGATACGTAAAATTAAGAACGCATTCGCAACTCATACGGCGACCGCTCTTTCAAACAAACGAGTGTGAGTAAGTGCGAATGAGAATCCCAAATCTTCTTAATTTTTATACAGTTTCGTTTTTGCTTCCAGTTTTTTGGCGTGTAACGAGTCTCGAAGGCCACAATGTGCTACTCTTCGGATTTTTTATAAACATTATGTGTAGTATTTAATTAAAGTTGTAATTAATTTGTTATTGTCGGTACCGTCAATTACGATTAATTTACTCTTTTTCTCTAAATTTATTCCGATTAATGCGAATCCTAGTGACCATTCAATTGAAAGTCGTTGGAATAAGTGAGTATGTGGAACGCGTCGGGACGAACGCCTCGAACCTGACCGTATCGAGGTAACTCAACCGGACAGACTTGACTGACACATTACAAATCTGCAATGTCTATAACTAACTGCTGTATAGTGGCATAGCGACCAGAGATGCTATACTGCACTCGTTAAACGGACCAATGCAGAAAATTAGTACCGCATTCATCAACTGGTAGAATAAAGTAGGATCGCAATTAAAGAATCTGTTTGAAACATTTGCTCGGTGTTGTCTGTCTGAAACAGTGACGTAAACTTCATTTGAATTACTCATATAGCGTTATTAGTCATTTAGTTTAATAAAGCCATTTGTTTTAATTGATCGCATCCGAAAATTGAAAGTTTGTTTTGCTTATTTAGCTTATTTGTTTTTAAAAGAGTTTTTATTTGGAAAAGCAGGGTATTGTTTCAGAATACAATCTACATTAATTTACCTACAACGATTGTTTCTTTCACTAACAGAGTTATCATTGTCTCTATTATCATTGTTTGTACATTTTCCGTAAGCCCGTGCGCTTCCAGCGCCGGCCGGCATTCGCGAGACTGCGCTCCAAGGTCACGTTATCGTACTGTCGCCAAACTGAGTGTTACAAGCAGATAGGCAATCCGCAGTAATTACAAACGGTTCGTTCCGATCCTCTAATTTATCGACTTGAACGCGTCACTAGCACGTCCGTCTTACAGGAACTCGGCAATCTGGACCGCCGCAGTCTTTATTGCTAATAACCGCAAGTAGAGTCCGTAGCGAGCCCGCCGCGTACTCGCGCTCCTACCGGGCCGCTCTCCGATACTGCAATATCGCCTCAAATCGAATTAGCAGTATGTTTACATTTTATAAATAGAGCGAGTTCACGTGGCGCCGCCGCGAGATAAGCGTCCGACGATCCGTCGACAACACTCACCGTGGGCTGTTAACATCCTCCGCGGTGGGCTACGGGTTCCTCCGTGACACTGACACTCGAGCGGGAATTTAGCACTCACAAACAGCGCACTGAGTTCGGCGGCACACGCGATGACTGCACGGCGCGACACCCACGACTAGAATGCGGGCGAGACGAGCGCGGGGCGCGGGGGGCGGAGGCCGAGAGCGACACACGGCTCATACGAAGGCGCGGCGGCTAGGACTGCGGCCGGGCACGAGCGCGCTCCCCCCCATTGGTCGGACTGCGCGTGACGTCACTCCAGCCGGCCAATGGCCATGGAGCTGTTAGTTCTCAGAGTGGCCGCCAGGGGCGCTAGGGCTTAGGAAGTCGCCCGCCCTACAAAGCTTTCTTCAGCTTGGGCGTATGCTTCAGCGGGCGGCGAGCACCGACAGACATCACAGCCGCATTAAATATGTGTGATATAATCACACATATTCCGTCCATAAATTATAGATGGAGCAGCTATTCCCTGTAAACTTCGTCCGTATGAAAACATATCCGGAAACGATGGTAGAGTCGCTTCGTGGTTTGTTGGGCACCTGCCAGATAAGGTTCATATACCTATGCTATACATAAATACAATAATAAGTCCCCGGCTGAAAGTAAACGAACGGTGCCATCGAGATGATCAATAAATTAAGATTATATTTTATCAATTAATAAATTCTGGGCAAAAGGAGTACAGGCCGCCCCACGACCAGGTGGACTGATGACCTGAAGAAGACAGCGGGCTACCGCTGGATACAGATGGCGCAGGACCGGTCGGAGTGGTGCAGATTAGGGGAGGCCTATGTCCAGCAGTGGACTTTCAAGGGCTGATGGATGGATGGAATTAATATTTTTTTTTTAGACGCGAAACAAGTTGTTTTATTTTACACACGAGCTTAGAATTAGATCGTATATCTAAATATCAATAATGCTTCGAAATAACACTCTTATTAACTTCCTTATTGGAATTGTCAAAACATTTACTCTTATCAAAAGCTGTCATGTAATCAAACATCAGGGACAGAATAAATGGCCAATCACAATTTGAAGAAAAAAAATAATAAAAGCTCCTAGCCCCGACATTAGGAGTGAAATGTAAACAAACCCTTAGTCCCCCAGGGGGTAACAGCTGTCCGCAAGCCTCAACATTCGACCATTAAATTTAAACACCTACGTAAAATGAACACGGATTTCGAAAACTACTGTCTTATTTCGTTCTACTAAAGTTTCATTTGCTGTACAGCTGTATCTTGTAAAACTTCAAGGCGCTCCGAATTCGTGAACATCGGAAAACAACTTTGACTTGAATTACAGATAATATACTTAGCAATGTTCGATTGGGCTTTCTTAAGAGTAAGGTTAACAAAGAAAACATCGATATTTAGCTCGATTACTTCAGTCGTGACTTCTTTTTGGTGGAAATTTATTCGATTTGACTGTAACATCGTGTTTTCTTTTCTTTCGTGAAATGATTTTAAGAAATAAGTTCAATCTTGATTCTCCGTGGAGTTAGACGGATAAATTATGAATTTAGAATGATTTTCTGAGTCGGTTTCGTGGAAACGGGGAATTTTACGACGTAGAAATTATGCCTTGAGACTCTTTTTATAAAAGTTAAATTGCAAACAAACAAAGCCACCTTATGATAAGTGGTCACTGCCGTTCATGGATGTTCTGTAAGTAACTCTATGTAGAGGGGTATTATCTGAAGGCTTCTTGAAGACTAAGGTAGTTACCTCAAATTCCACCGTCTACAAGTTAGAAGTAAATCAATTTATGTGTATTATTTTATTCGTATTGTCTCTAGTCTGCAATTTCCGTTAATCACAGCTGAGGCCGTCCATAATTATCGCAGTGGCGAAATAAACACTCATATCATAATGCCTTAGTGCATTGTGGGAATCAAACACGTGATAAACAAACGCATGTGGTTTGTTCTATATGGGAAATTATTATAACATGGACCTACTTTCATTCTCTTCACTATAATTTCTGATTAACTTTTAACTAACTGGTACGGTGAAGTGTAAGAAAGGTACACTTTTATCTTTTCATCCTAATATACATGATTTTGAGATATAGATATTAGGATAATAAGAAAAAAACTTATTAATACGAATTAAAAAGAACGTTAGATGGTTTTCTTTGGTGTGTTTTATGTATGTAACGGGTACAAATAATTTTAATTACTTTATGAATAAATTTCATATCAAGGTAGATTGCGCTTGTAGTTTACAGTGACGTATGGCGTATTTAATTTTCTATTTAAACTTTATCAAACACTAAAATGTGGAACAAAAATAATGTTTGAGTATAAAATAACAAAAATAATCGGTAGTATGCTATTAAGAAAATAAATATTATAAAACATTGTATAATAAAAGGTATAATTAATGATCTAGATGGCTGAATGTTTCCTACTTCTATTTCTTATAAACATCTGCACTTTATGCAGAATTGCTTAGGTATTTCGGGATTAGAATAGGGCTACGGTATCCCCTGCCTGTCGTATGAGGCGACTAAAAGGGGTTTCCCGGGTTGCGGGCGGAAAGAGTGGGAGCTCGAACCATCCAGCCAGGCAACCCCGAGTAGGACGGCAGTATGTGTGGTCGCATACCACCGTAAAGACCAGACGGTGCGGTAGGCCCAGCCACCTATCTGGGTGGAACCCGATGGAGCAACGCCAAAAAAATTGTTAAAGAAAATTGCAACAATATACACGTATTTAGTTCAAAATAGCATTAGAATTTCATTTTAAAATGTTTAATTTTGAAATAAAATACATTTAAAATATTTTAATATCGTAAATCTTAGAAGTAAAATTGAAGCAAGCAATCTACAGAAATCGCAAGTTAAATGTAAACTTTGAACTAAGTTATCCAATTCCTTCATCTCCCGGATTGTCGAGATGCGATGGTCCTAACATGTGTTGCACCACGTGGGTCCAACGAACAAAAACAACGTACCAAAAGGTCGTATATCACTTTACAAAAAGTTCCAACTATCATTAATCCCTTTAAAATAGATTCTAGATTCCATTGTGGGTGGAAAGGTAGATATAGATTATATTAATGAAATATTTACCTTGTGGGAGACCCATGCGACAGGCGTAAGGTTATGCGAACACATTGGTTGCGCATTTGAGTAGAAACGAGGTCTTCGTGTCGATACAAAATATTTTTTAACATCGTTTGCTTATACTTTAGCCTGATTATGTGTAAAGATATTAGAAGTAAGTAAGAAGAAAAAACAAAATATTTTATTTCAGTTTAACGTAAAAAATAATGAAAATAACACTAAAAATATCGCTTACATTATATATTACTATTATTATACATTATATTTTATACTATTTACAAACAAAAAGTGGAAGAGCTTCTTGTAGTTATTGAAGCATCATAAGTATAGTTTATTTTGTTTATATCGCATTATTCTTATATCTCGGCTGGGCACGGATCTTATAGTTCCTTAATCAAATGGGACTTTTGTCAATTGATGTGGTAAAAATCCTACAATAGCTTAAGCTTTGGCTTTATCTTGAAGGCATAAAGTAATTTTTAGGGTTCTGTCGCCAAATGGTAAAAATCAAAACCCTTATAGATGCGTCATGTCCGTCTATCCATGACAGACATGACGTATGTCCGTCGGTCCGTATGTCAGAGCCACTTTATTCGGAAACTATTAAGACTATAGAGTTGAAACTTGG
>MOOZ01001074.1:670971-688811 GCA_002930495.1 Cecropterus lyciades
CATTGATACACTGATACACTGATGATCATCAAAATGTTTGGCTACTTCCTGAAGTTCTAGAAAGTTAAAATTTGGTATGTAATCTAAGTTTAGTATACAACAAACAAAAAAAATCATAAACTTATAACTTTCGCCCCCATCCCCTAAAATGGGTGGTGGAAGTTTGTATGAGACTTCAAAATGTTAGGGTATTTCCTAAAGTGCTAGAAAGCCGAAATTTGGTATGTAAACAAAGTTCAGTATACAAAAAAACACTACCGTGCCCTCAGATAGATTTATAACTTTCGCCCCGCATCCCATAAAATTGGGGGAGTGGAAGTTTGAATGAGACTTTCACCAATTTTATGAATTAGGACATGAAAATTTACATGGGACTGTAGAATTAGAATTAGACATTACTATACATGAGAGTCCAGGTCTAAGTTTGAATAACGCTCTTATTGATATTGGGTCATCCACTTTTTCTTGTGGGCTTCCTTATGTAGCACTCTCTAGAGCGACCAATTTACCAGGTGTTCACCTTTTAAATATAGACTTTGCTAGTATTAAAGAACAACAGACAGCTATACGAGTAGTTGAATATAATCGCTTAAGAGCGAAATATCGCCCTGATTTAGCGCTTATGGTAATCAGTAAACCATCAAAAAAAGAAGGCAAAGACAGAGAATGGGTTACGAAAACCGCCACTGTTGATGTGCAAGAAATACACCCCAAAAAAGAAGAAAAAAATACACTAAAAAGACTGCCTAGCAACCTACAAAAAGAACTGAAATTCCACCAAAAATATTTCATGTAAAATGTTGCCAAGAAGTTTGCCTTGTGAAAAAGATATCAGATCTCATGTAGAGCCAAGCTTCTGAATCTACACGGCCTAACTCGACCCTAACTTCACAAATAATACATATCAGTAAAAATGTATAGCTTGGCCGTTTTGCTACCGTCGTGAAGGTGACGCGAATGTTTAGTTTCTGAAGTAACACTTTTTTATTGTATAATCTATACTTATATTTAATATCTAAAATTGTTTTTGATTTTATATTTTTAATATTTAATTAATTTTTTTAAAGCTGAACAGTTTGGTTGAACGCGCTAAATTCAAGAACTACTGGTTCGTACGTTCGAACGTTTCGAACGTACTTTTGTATCGAATAATCCATTTATTGAGGTAGACTATAGGCTATATGACGCCACACTACGTTTGTTTGTTTTTTTCTTATGTTGTAGCGAATAAAACCGCGAAACACAGGTAGTGAGTCCGTGAGGTCTGCTTCCAATAACACCAATCTCAAACAAATTTTACGTCGTAAATACATTTGAGATATTTCAAACGGTTTATTTATGACAACCTACATCAGAGTAAAATATCTAAAGTAAGACCCATCATAATTATGTCAATATTTCAAACAAAGCTGCGTCATTTATATAGGAGTATGTGAGAAACGTTCTTTGTTTTTATACAATTCGTAAAGAATTTTTAAAGCTGGACTTTTCGGGTATTACATTTTCTAAAGTACATAAGATTAGGTTGATACTACTTAAGTATAACTAAGATATAATATGTTAAATCTTTAAACTTGTATATATTTATTAAATTAATTTACTTTTTATTATGCGATGCTGACTTATTTTAACGCTTATCTCAAATTGTCTGTTTCTTTCACCCAGAGTTGACTGGCAGAGAATGTCATAAGGAATTAAGTTTGCACTTTAGTAAGTTCACTACCTTTGTTAGAAGTGTTATAATAAATGTATAAATAAATATATAATCTTTTGATGAGTATAATGTATAAATAAATATATAATCTTATGATGACCACAACGCACTATTATATCGTATTAAGTACATTTTGGGGATTTTAACCTTTTTATTCTCTCATAACGGCAGTCTGGTGAACCAATTTTATTATTGTGCTTTAGACTACAAGTAACAAAACAATCTTTTTCGCACAAAAAGGGTAATAATGAAAATCTACAAAAACATTTACATTCTTTACTACGGAAATAATCATCATGTTTACCAACTTTAAACGTAACTGAATTAAATAAAGTTAAAATAAAAAATATTTATTTGAATACAATCGACTGAATTACTCTGATCAATGAGATTAGTCACTTCGTAAAAAACCACCAACATTTCTGGTCGAACAAACAGTCACTGGTAAAAAATAACAAGTAGTTCAATCAAATAGTACAAAAAATAGGCAGTTTGTGCAAAAAACTAATAAACTGATTAAGACATTCTATCATTGAGGACCATAAGCGAAGTAAATTAAAATTATACTACGCTACGCAAAGACTATATACCTATTTCTGCCTAATAACAGCAGTGTTATGCGCTGTTGTGTTTTAGTCTGAAGGGTGTGGTTAGGGAGACGTACTTTTCCGAGGCATTCTGTCTTAGACATCAGGGGTGGTAGTGCATCTGTGGCTAACCTTAGGTGAGACTTTGACCTTACCTAGGGTTGATTACAGTCCATGGGCGGCAGTGGCCGCTTACCATCAGGTGGGCTGCATGGTCGTTTGCCACTTCTATATGTATATAAAATAGTAAAAATCATTCAGTTCAGTACATATCATAAGCAGAAGGCTTATTAACAGAAGTAAAATAATGTGAACCGAATGAAAATGACCGTCTGTATATGTAGATAATATGGGGCAATTTTTCAGGACTAAGGTTTTGTAAAAAAATGTTGCTATTCTTTCTGTAATCCAATTCCGGGCACGTCTTTCTTCCTTCACGGGACATCCGGAGTTAAATGACTGTTAATTAAAGATGAATCTGAGATCGATGGCTTGAATTGCTCATCGAAGCTCAGAGAATGAATATTTCCTTATCTTCCTTCCTTATCATAATGAACATTTCCTTACTATCCAGAAAACATTGATTCAAGTTATTGTTTTATTTCAAATAGGCGGCGTTAAATATCTTGAATCTTCTCCTTCGTTTCCATCTTCAGTATATAATATCAACTTATAGTGTCATAAAAATAATATTTTGCGTCAAATAAGCTTTTAATTGTAGTGACTTCTTCGACTTATTTACAATTTTCAACTGTTTTATTTCTGAACATATTCTCAATAAGTAAGTTTGTATATAGGGTATATTTAATTAATATATTTGACTAAGTAACATTTCAAAATGAACGAACATAAATTAGTTTAGATAAATCTTCCGAGTAAATTTTCTATTTGATAAATTTTATTCCCCGGACACAGGAGCGAAATTACTTTTTCCGCCCACTACAAATTAAAAGTTATCAACCATCATCTGTACAAATTATATAAAATGTTTTCTATTAAAGATATTCAAATAATTAGGACCAGCGCGTTTGTTACTTAAGCGGTCTGAGAAATACAGGGTTCCGTGTTCAGTCCTTGATCAGGTAAAAGGGTAAACAACTAAATTATTAATTTATATTTCTGATCTGGGTCTAGGTTGCTTGTCTTTGTATGAGTAGGCTAATTTACTTAGAAGCGTCATATTGATTTAAAATATACTTATTTATCTTTTCGTAAAATTAAATTTCAAAATAACGTTCATCGTTCACGGTAAGACACTTCGGCGAGAGATTAAAAGGTGATCATTTTTTTTCTCATACCACGCCGAATAATTGTTACGATCTGTTAATGAGTGAAAGAAATTTTACGATTTGACACTGAAGTTGGTTTTATGACGTCTAACCTTCAAGTTAAACCGTCTTTTGATGGTTAGAAAGTCACAATATAAACAAAAGATTAACGTTACAAGCAGAGGGGAATTATGAACAGATAATAAGTTAATTTGATGGAGGTAAAGTGAGAATATTATAATATGTACAATTACAATATATTCGAAATATAATACTGATTTGTTAAGGCTTCTGCTATAAGAGGTTAATTTCGTGGTATGCTATGTTTTAAAAGTTAAATTCTGAACCGCAAATGAAACTTCAACTTTGTTTAGGCTCGAATGTAGGTCCTCGTCCTTCAGCAATTGAAATAAAAGCTACTGCTATAAGTATATTATAAAATTAATAAAATAAATGTAAGAAACGTTCTTGTAACTAATCTGTTTCATTTCCACATTTGACGATTCACGTGGTGTCTCTCACCATACCGGTCTGACACGTAGTGGGTCCTGATTCGATCCCCGGCCAGACAGAAATGTTAATAATGAGTTTAGATTTCTGTTCTGGGTCTGGATGTTTGTGTATTCGTCTTTGTGTGTCTATGGCATCCACGATACAGGAGAAAATCCTAGTGTGGGGCTATGAGTGTAGAAAGCGTTTATGTGATGATACAATGAAACCAAGCGTGATTTTTTATAAACATGTAGTCCACCTTATGGTAAGTAGTTACTGCTGCCCATGGAAATCTTGATATAGAAATCAATGTGATATAAACCAAGAGTTTTATCTGTAACTAATTATAAATCCATTTGTTCTACAGTGACCAACCACAAAACAATCCTTCAAAACAAAAACAGCATTACTATAGAAATACATTGGTTATTATGTAAGTGGACGATAGGTGGTAGTGGTAAGATTAGTATTGCCTTCGTTAGTCACGTCATGTGCAGTAGTAAAAAACTACGTAGCTAATAGCCCCAATCATCCGCAAATAAAACATCATGGCTTAGTATACTTCAGCGATTTACCAGTTTTAGTTAAAAGCAAAAAATACGTGGCGAATTCAAATACTTAGAGCAAAGGTTTAGCAACAACGACAGCGTGGTATAGTATCCATTCAGCATTAGCCTTTTTGGGGTCCAATAGACACACTTACTGGTTTTTGTCAACAGTCACCGCCGATGAACGCAGTAGGTATTGATGATACACAGGAAGTTGCTACTGCCTATCTTTGTAACCTCCGTAAGATATGCAATGTAGTATTCAACCGATACCTCGCGGCACAGATTACCAGTTAAGGTATATTTCAGTAAACCGGTAAAAATATTAAACAACGTTATAACATAATAGATAAACCTAAAGGATCGATGTTCATGTCAAACGAAACAAATAGCAAAGCTATTAGAGCCAAATAGATTCAATTTTGAACAAAACCAAAGTCAAACAAAAAGGCTCCGTCCGATAATCAAGTTGCCAATAACGTCTACTTGTGTCAATGTCAAAGTGGATTTACATGTAGATTGGAAAGTATTCCTCTGAGGCATAACTCTCTTACACTTTGAAGTATATTTAGCTACCCACGTTGTTGTGCCTAGGAGAGACGTCACTATAGTAATAAGGACTTATACGATGGAACAACGTTTGTATGTAAAGTTTATTTTGAAACACGACACGTTGAATAAACATAGTGTTTAAATAAAAACTCTCATAACCGGAAAATGACTATAAAAATTATTAATTTTGGAATTATATTAACACCCAAAAATCTAGATACGTTATTTAAATCTACTGATGTCTTCTTCATATTTCATGTTTTTTTTGGAATATAACAGCAAGAAATGCCAAAATTTTATTTTATGTTATGGATTCTATTTCATATGCTAAGTATGTATTTCATAAATACATATAATACAAAATCACTAAAATGGTACCCACAACAGAATCTCCGAACAAATTTAGTGAAGAAGCATTTACACCTAGAACAGCATATATATACCATAGAATGGGACCCACAACAGCATTTAAAAGGAACTTCTCAATAATGCCGATACTTATCCCATGTAACCTGCAAATACTACTTATCATTAACGTTTGCTTTAACTCAACACAACATCCATTTAAATTAGAACCATCGATTGGACGTTACACTTCCGTACAACAAATACCTCACAAAATGTATCCTTGACCGACTCCTCAAATATCCTATGATGAAAACAACAGGCGCCCGAAATAATCGATAAATTTATCCTAATCGATGTTGCTTCAAAGAATAGACCAGAGCAGCACTATCTACCGATTCTACCGAATATTTATTAGGAAAGTTCTTTAATCGCTCTAATGGATTAGTTAGTTCGTGACATTTAGACCTTGGATATCGATACAGTCTTATTATATTCAAATTAGATTACGTATTTTTTAAATGTGTAATTAAGTTCGAGATTCACAGATTTAATTATTTATATTTAGGTGGTTTAAAGAATATTTTATATATTGATGCGTGTTATGGTTGCATTTGAAAAAGTTGTAACGTTAACGAAAGTTCAAAGGTGACTTTTAATAGTGGCGACATTTCTGCCGTACGTAGTCGAATCATCGCTATTGTATTTCAGAGTAGTGGTATGTTCTTACTATACTTTATGTTGTAAATAGTGTAAGCATAGTAAGGTGGCATTCAGTGCTTTCAGATCGTAATTATAAAACTACAGTATTTTCTACTGAAAAAAAATAGAATTTTGTACAAAATATCAGTAGATGACATTTTAAACAATTTTGAAGGAAAATTTTGGTCGACGAAAAAATAGGTCATTTACTTTCCCTGGATTTGTGCAATTTGAGGACCAGAAAGAGGTCATTCCTCGATCATAGTCGAAATAAAATTTTACCGTATACTGTAATGAGTCAATACAGTAGACAATAGAAAATTTGAAAATTCAGTAAAGCTACTGTAATTACAGTGCATCTGGAAGCACTGGTGGCAGCAGAATGTACTGCATGCAGGGCTCCTACCCTTATTTGACATTTGAAATCAGATCAACTGTATGGGTATTTGCAATTTCGACTTACTATAAAGTTAAATTGAAATAATACGTGTATAGTAATTTATTATTATATATAAAAGCATTTAAACCTTCTTCTTTTGTTAAAGATATCAGTAGTACAAGTATTATAAAATGAAAACAAATATAAGTTTTGAAATAATTCACTGTGTTCAGAACAATAGACAGTGATCAATGGTACATCATGTGCAATTTGCGGCGCACGACATTCACCTGTCGTAGAAAAATTGTGTAGAGCGGCATCGTCCATGAATTATTGAGTTCCAGACTGCTATTTCGATATGGTTTCAGGAAACTTACAGTGACATTTTTGCTTCAGTCGAACAATAAAATATAGATAGTTAGAATGATCATTATTTTATACTATTATTTAATAATCAAAAACCCGACTGGTTTAAGTAAAAAGAGGAAAAAAGTACTACATGAAATAAATATGAATTATAAATATTATATGGCGCTGTGCGCGGTGACAACCGTAGTTATTGTAGATTTTACTATAATCTTTATTTTTCGGTACTCTCCTGACGCACTCTGGTAAAAATAGTATAAGCAGAGAGCATGCAGTCCATGTAGCACGTGGCCGCTGCCTTTAGGCATATATACTATGACCATCTGTTATTATTCTGTTATCATTAGTATCATATTATTATTATCTAGGATACAATTGATAAACCAAAACTGCTTGCCACATTTGAGGTCTACGTTCGAATGCCTTGTACTAATTTCTCTCTCTTACCACACCACTTAAACTCAAAACTCAAAAACATCAGCTTAAACTCAAAACTCAACAGCGCTAAGCCTGTGCTTAGTCAATTCTACGTAATAGCTGTCTATTACGTAGAATTGACGTATTTTCTATTCTCTTTATAATTAGTATCCATAAAATATTGTACTTCCTTACAAGGTTAATGGCAATCTTACTAGAAAGAGAAGGTCTATAAATTTCGTATTATAATACGTCCTCTGCATTAAATACTAACAATAATTGGCAATATAGATTTCAGAATGTTCCAAATATAGCAGCAATTACTCAGCCTCCGGTAGAGGAGATGAGACGTATCGAACGTCATAAGTTACTCACATCCGACTGTTCATTTCTCTGAAAGCACCGGTTTAGTTCAGTTCTATATTTTACAGTCTAATTCAACAATCTTGATTATAAATTATTTGTTTTCAATGAAAGCACTTTTTTGGTAGAGTTATATTTGTTATATTTGATAGATTTTATATTGATAGGAAGAAACGCTAGCGTAGTTTAGCTCTTTACAGACTTCAAGTATTCTATCTATAATACAGGTTATTCGTTCTTTTCTTATTAAATATATTAAACGCTTTAAATATAAACGCTTTCTACACTCATAGCCTCACACTAGGATTTTCTCCTGTGTGGGTGCCATGGACACACAAAGACGAATACATAAACACCCAGACCCAGAACAGAAATGTAAACTCATCATTCAGATGCCTGTCGGGCCGGGGATATAACCCGCGACCCCTTGCGTGTCAGACTAGTATGGTGACTGCTCCATCACGTGGGTCGTCATTGTTGTGATATATTTTTATTAATTATTAATAATATGGGGTAATGTAATTCCCTTATAATATATACTTTTATAACAAGTGATCCAAAATATCAGTGGTACCATCGCGTCTATGGTCGATCTCAGTTAATTACACGTCACATCAGGTCTACCAAAGAAATGAATACTTTGTTGACTTTGAAAATGACCAAATACATGCCTAGAAAGAAAGCGTTACAAAGTCTTGTGTTTATTTGAAACAATTGAGTCTAGCAGGTATATCAGAACTTACAAATTAGGTAAGGTAGAACGAGTATAGTTCGATCGGGGAGGTAGCAACGTAAAAGAGTTCCGATAGAATTTCTGTTTTATATGAAGTTACTTACACATGACCATAGGCGGAATGAGCACTTACCATCTGGTGGACTGCGTGCTCGTTTACTACTTCTAAATTATATAAAAAAATAACTGTTAATCGTATGATAGCAGGATCGCAAGCAAAATTATATAGATGAGTCTGGAAAATTCACGTCGTACCTACTATGCCGTACCTACCGTATCAAATAACGGTCCTGCGTCATTAAAATCAACGTGATGATGAAATCTTCACTACCCCCACAGAGAGTAAAAATATTAAGTGTGATTCAATTACTATAAGTAAGAAAAATGCATGTGGGCATGTTCTAATGTATAATGAGGGTCTGCATGTTTTATTGCAACTTATATTTACTGAAAATGCATGTTTAGTAATTTTATGACTTAGAAATAAATTATGCTATGCTTACTGTGCCTCGTGGTTTCACCTGCATTTAAATGAACGTAAGTGAAATTGAAACTTTTGAAAGAAATCGTATTTTATGAAAGATAAATTTCGAAAGTTATATCAACCCTTCAAATTAAACTCACTTGGTTGGTTTCTTTAGTCGGTTTAATGCGATTTCAAACACAAAGACAAACAAAAAAAATGATTTTTTTTGCTTAGTCTCGACCTCCACACATTTTTTTTAAATATATGCGAAGTTAAACGGAGTTTCCATTTTTACTATATATGAAAGTATTGTATACGGATGATACCTATCATAGAAGAAATATCAGATAGTCTGTTGTTTTGACAGTCATTCAGAAACAAAGCCAGACGTTCGTTCGCTTGCACTCTGACGGTTAACGTCTCGGATTCTGTGCCGCGGCTGAGTAATTGCGTCTATATCGGTACCTCTCGAATCAATGGAGTGAGGGATTCCGTTCGCTGGTAGATAAATCGTTTGTTTTAGATCGCCTCGATACACCTACGGTGCGTTAAATCTTCAAGTGTTGTATTTATGTTTGAAATGAAATGTCTTTATTTTGTATTGTTTGTTCTCGAGGGAGAAATCAAAAAAAGGTACTCGACACCGTGAGAGTGATGCCGAGTAATGCGGTGGCCGTCTTCGGCGTCTCGAAGAGAGGATAACTTTGCGATCTCCAAAGGAACGCAACGTTTTGGACTCGTACTCTTGCCGCCCGCAACCCCGGAAGCCCTTTTAGTCGCCTCTTATGATATGCAGGGGATACCGTAGCCCAATTGTAATCCCGAAACTACAAGAAAAATATGATATAGGCCTACGGGGGCGCTTACAAATTAATAATTACATTTTTTTTTAATACCATCGGAACGGAACATGACCTCGACTGAGAAGATCCAGCAAGAAACTCAACGAGTTTGTCATTTTCCTTTGTAATATATATATATTTTATTTTATATTTATTATGTCTTAAAATTTTCGGTGTTTTTATGTTCTTGAGTATACTTTCGTAAGGATAAACATAGACTTGTTGTATTCAATTTGCGTATGTTATTATGACGGTTTACTTATCAAGTTGTAGTTTTAATAGAGCACACAATGCAGATAATGGTAAGTAATAGTCGGAAATTGACGTCTGTATCCATTCCTAAATAGAATTGGTGTTCTTCCTGAAGCCGGCTGTGTTGTTACTTCTGCATAAAGTACCCAGGTTACCCAGAAAAAGGCAGAATAACTCCCTTAACACACATCTAAAGCTATATCCGAAAAGCGCTGAACGGTATTTTGTTACAAAAAAATGATGTAGTTAAACGTGGTGAACTCTTTATAATTCGACTCCAGAAGCACCACCGCCACACCTGTTGCTGCCCAATTAAAGCTGTTTTATACGGTGCTTTGTTCTGGTCTGAACAGTGACAAGAGAGATATACTTATGCGACGCGATCCTACTTACTCGTTATCTCTGAGGATACTATCAGTCAACCCCTGAGGGTAGACTCTGATTCTATCTGGGATTGATTACAGATGTCCATGGGTGACAGTGGCCACTTACCATCAGGGAGCCTGCCTGCTCGATTTCTACTTCCATATTACAAAAAAGGTTTAACACGGAAACATGGGCGTAGCTATAGCTTTGTTAAGGGTGTTAGCTTTAGAAGGCAGTTAGCAAAAAAAAAATGGCGTCTAGTCTATATATAAAATTTTACTCTATGCTAAAAGAGACTCTAAAAAATTTGTCTATTTCATATCGAAATTCTTTTATGGAATTTGAGTATATCTTATCGCGTCTTTCTTATCTCCTTTTATATACACCCATGTTTGGAGGGTTGTTACGCGTTGAAATATCAATAAATATGAAAACAATGCGACTAATACCGAAGTGTATTAGTGTAATAAAATCGTCTCTTTATTTTTTCAAATCCTTACGATTTTCTTGACAGACTTAACTAGCAAGCGGGAATGAAGCTATAATAGTAAACGATAATAAGCGACGTGGTACACGTAATGCGGACAAACTTGTATGGTAGAAGAGAAATAATTATATAAAATCAATATTTTATAGAATCGTTATAACGATTTCTTTTACAATTCATAAACAGTCACTTAAGAATAGTTATAAAAAAGGACCAAAAATATGCCCTAAAATTATATATATTAACAGCCTTAGCCTTTAATAGCATGCATATTGCAGAAGAGCCATATCTTATGGCTCTTCTTCAATACACTTTTGAACTTATACCTTCCTAGAATATTCGGTAGAGTATTCCATTACTTTTAGTCCTATCCTATGTGTTAATCCGAGTCATAAACTATCTGTGCACCAAATTTCAGTATAATCCGATCAGCAGTTTTTGCGTGAAAGAGGAACAAACATACATACATCCTTACAAACTTTCGTCTTTACACTATTAGTAACAGTAAGATTGGGTATCTCATTTGATATCGGTTTCAAGTCTCAAACACTCGTTCGTCTTTGAAATTTTACAGTATTACAGAGTATGTACTTCTCTTCCCGTGGGTGTTTTATGAAGATATTTTTTTTTTATAATATGGAAGTAGCAAACGCGCATGCAGCCCACCTGTTGGTAAGTTGCTACTGCCGCCCTTGGACATCTGTAATCATCCCTAGGTAAGATCAAAGCCTCACCTAAGGTTAGCCACAGATGCGTTGCTACCCCTAAGGACTAAGATGGAATGCCTCGGAAAAATATATCTCCCTTATGTGTGGTAAGACCTTCAGACCAGAACACCGTGCATAACACTGCTGTTAGTGGTGGTGGTGCTTCCGGAGTCGAATCACAAAAAGTTCAACCACCTTCGAAGTGAAAGAGGACTAAGAAATTAAATCATAGAAATGAGGAGAACGTCTTCCGCTCTACTCAAAAACATGCACGAGTAATGTTAGTGACGGAATGAAAAAATAAAACGTTACATAATAACATTGTAGAAGAAACGTGAAAGACCAACGCCCACTTACGAGAAATCATTCACGCACACTCCTTATCGATAAGTTGGATAAGTTGGCACACGTGATCCAGTTCCACCAGCGTAGGCGGATTACGTGCCAGATGTCACACGTGGAGTATGCTTAATGAACTGGAGGACACTGCTGAACTTGTCAAGGAAACTGACAGGTCTAAATAGGTCAGCGTGTAATAGCTTTTTGTTATGGAAATAACTAACTCGTTTGTCGATCTGATAAGAAATGCTCAGTGTCGTTCATACAATAGGAATTTCCGACTTTATTATTATTGTTTATATGATTAAAATAGCACACGAGCATTCAGTCCACCCGACAGTAAGTTTCCACTGCCGCCCATGGACATTTGTTACAAACTTTATGTAGAACAGGAGTTCTATCTAAAGTCAATCACAGATGCGTTACTATTCCCGAGAACTAAAGGTCATCTGATATAAAAAAGAATTTGGAGTAATCACATCCTTCCACCTCAACTGAAACTCAAGAACAGCTTTACAGTAGAAACATACTTATTCTACCGCCAGCAAGCGGTTTAGTTTATCCAAATTGTTTGCGCTTTTCACTTGCGCCGCAAGTTTTATAATCACGTTACCTACTCTATTATGCTCTTTCGTCGCTTACATAGCATTTATCGGCGAACTGTAATTTCTTGAGGAGCTCCTTTGCTGATAGCATGAAACATTACCGGTGTTTGCAATTTTTCCATTATGCACTTAGAAATTATTTTCCTTTGCTTTGTTCTGGATTTGATTTAATTTGTGAGTTATGTCACACACAAGGAAACGTGTGGTCTATGAGTATAAGCTGTTGTTTATGTACATTTCTATACTTTAGTAGTTTATTTCACGTTTTGCTTCTTAATACTCTTCACATTTGTTTCTTTATTTATGGAGTAACTTGAATAATTCTATGTCATTTTTATGGGTAAGCTACTATTATCTTCATTTCTAATAATATATCATGAGTAATATTCTTTGTATATGCGTTAAAATCGAACCAAATCGATTAGTGATATCCCGTTAGCCCGACCTGACAAATAGTAAATTTGAAAAACAGATTTTTCTTGGGACTCTCCCAATAGGTAGCGATTTGGACTCATTCAAAAGTAACGTTTTGTAAATGTGCGGAAAATATTTTCTTCGTGGATTTATTTTATTTTGAAAGCCATATTACCCAATAAAATGCATTATGTTTCAAGGTCTTTTACCAATATCATTTATGATGCTTACGAACACAAATATTATTTATAAGACTAGACGTGCATTCTAAAATTGAATAGAATAAAAATGTACCCAAATAACTATATTTACCTATTATCTTGGTATATTTTTATTGGCGCAGACAATATTTGGCGCCTCGGAATGATAAGATAGCGAAATATCGGCACAAACGTACAAATATTTTGCATTTGTGCATCGAGATAATGTAAACAGAGTACATTGTATCGAATTTGATGCAAATGTTTATTGTCACCTAATATATTTTAATTTTGCAACCAACACGTTTGAGAATATGTTCCGAATAAAATAAACCCTTAAGTTCGTTTTAATCAGATTTTCTTTCTTTTGAAGTATTCATTTCTAAGAAAAATAATGGACCGGATAAAAAACAGGTCGCTAAATTATTGTGTTACGTAAAGTTCTATTTAATAACAAAATTCAACGTAAGACCAAATTAAATTATATTACATCATATTTAATTTATTTTAACTCATTTAACATTCAATGTTAAGGCTTTGGGATAAATGGGGTATGCGTTGCAGTGCTTTAAATTAAATTTGCTTTTTGTTCGCACTGCATAAGTGGGGCATATGCGCAATTCCACATATTGTCGTTGCAAGTCACAGCCAGCATAAGAGCCTCGTATCAGACGCGAGGTAGCCTCATCAGTATCGGCATAGGCTACCACGTTGCAGAATGTTTGATGTGTATTACATTTCAGTATTACATCTGTATTCTGTATTACAACGTGCGAATCTGCGTGCCAATACGTTACACCTTTCCGACAATGCTCTACAGTGAGCCCAATACTGCAATTGTCATACTGTATTAAATGAAATGTAACACATAATCTTTTACAGAATGTAGGTAAGGTAAAACCAACTAAAAGGTACTACACCTTAGACTTAGAAGCAGATACTTGTAAAAGCTGTCAGTTCGCTACACGCCACCATTTGTAGTAAGCTAGTTTTCAGTTTACTATTTAGGTAAAGTTTCAATCAAGTAGACTTGATAACTTGATCTATACGGTCTACCGTACCCCTTGAAATTATTTTTATAGATTCCTTTCACACATTACAAGGACCTCAAGAGCTTTAACTTTATTTGAGTTCATCAAGACTCAGTCGACGTATATCATCTGCGGAGCTGATATTATTCACGCATTGTCCATTTTCCCCTCCTTTCTGTGCGAGTATGGATAAATGGGGGTACATACCTAAAGCCGAAGATGGTCAATTCATGGGTAAGTCAGTAAGTAAGGCAATCAGAACTTTCCATTGAAACGCAAGAACTGTTTTACAACAAGAATAGATATAGCAGTGGTATCGTCCCGGTCGAAATATATTCATTCTAACACCATTTAGTTATTGTTCATCATTTGCCATTTATAGGAATCAATTTCCTAATGCTCTGAACTGTTATAGTTCGTTATGTGGGCGTCATATGACCAAAATACCTGTCCTAGATATCTCGGGTTGGCTAAACCTATTCTATATCAAGTCGCTCAATTTTCATTAATAAACTACCGGGTTAAGCGGTTTTCTGTGTTTCGAGAACCGGAAATAATTTCCACTTTTGCATCCGATGTCATTTGGCAGTCGGAGCGCCAGTTGATTCAATTATTTACGAATATGATAATGCAGGCTTTAAAATAGTTTTGAGTGTTTTATGTTATATCGGTTAAAAGGTAAAATTTTAATAAACATTTTTTTAACCGTTATTAACCAATTAGTGGCACATGACGCTTGGTTAATGTTATGATCTATTTCTCTGGCAATTGTGCGTTGGTTTCCACGTCGAATTCTAGAACATTGTAGTGAACTAAAAAATAAGCAACGGTTACCTTGCGAAGTTTTTACGATTGAAGCAAGAAATAAATAACTAGGCATTACTTTGAAACGAGAGAAGTGACTGTTAAACAATAATTTTATGTATACACCTCGACGAATCTTGCCATCGTTTCATATTATATCATATATGTATGTATAACGTATCATACGAGTATATAAATCCAGAGTCTTCCCATTATACTTTGATTATGGTGGATTCAGGTTTTAAATTAACTTAACTTTGATCATGACTGTATAAGATCGATTTATAAGATGGTAAAGATGACCTAAAAATTTTCGTACTTTGAATATATTTACTACCATACTAATATTAGTCAAATGACTAAAGTGATTGCGATTGAATTTCATAATAAAAATGTAGAACAAAAATCCTAACCCAAACAGCACGGACATCCGAGAGGACTTGGTGACACAATTCTAACCCCTGCCTAAAACACTAAAATAAAAGGCCAATGGGTCTAAGGGTCGTCCGCTAAGTGGCTGTGACATTTCAACGTGTGCATAATTGGACCGGGGAGTGACACCCCCCTGGTAGGGAGGCGACGACGTGACAAGTCGGAACGTGAATAATATATAGCCAGTGGATAGCTTTGCCACTTAGCCGGCTCTGAATAATGTATGCAACAGTGCTGCCGCCAGCGGATTGTTTGCGAAGCTCCGGAAGCGGAATATAGGACTTGGTTTTTGAATAACTGATTCCAATGGTGCATACATTGTACGTAAATGCATTTAAAGAATGTAGTTTGAATAAAATTGTATGCATTTTTAATTTATCGGAATTATTTGTGAGGGATAATTATAGGAAAAATCTCGAATATGTTTTCATGTATCGAAAGATGTGATAGTTTATAAGATATTATACTTTTCATACCCAATCTTTTTTGTTAAAAAATTAAAGTAGCAAACGAATACGTAGTCCATGTAATAATGGTTGTTGGTACCATTTAAATTTGTAATCAACTTCTAATAAGATTTGTACCCAGTTTGAGGTTACCTTCGCAATAATCATACTAATATTATAAAGCCTTAAGATTGTAAGTACATACCTATAGTATGTATGTTTGTTACTCTTTTACGGAAAAAATGCTGATCCGATTTCATTCAATTTTCGCACACGATAGATTATGACCTGGATTAGCTTATGCGATATTCTTTATCGTGGTAAATGACCGAAGCCGACGGAGCCGGAGGTAAAAGCTAGTTCTTAATAAATAAACAATAAAATGACAAACATAATAAAAGCGCTTCTAAAAATCACCTTCATCTTTATCTTATCTTTTAAAAATCAAGTATTATGTACATTACAATAATAATGTTGTCATTCAATATTCGAAAAATACATAAACACCCATACATCTATTATTCTCGTTATTAGGTATATTTTACTGACATAACTATTGTCGCGCTTGCCTCATTAGGGCACCATGAATCACCATCAGGCCATCAACACTAGAAGTAAAAAGTCCATTACTTCCAACCGTAGCTGAGAGAATTAAAAAGCAATAACGTCGGGCATGTGACAGGGCGACGCACGCGCAGGTGACGCTCCGGATGCGCTGAAACAAGAGGAGCGGGGTGTGGGGGGGAAGACGGGGTTTTAGAGGAGAAACGGGGGAACGGAGGAAAGAGGGTGATTTGTATAGCGCATGAAGAGAAATTGTGGTTTAAGTTCATTATGTACCGTTGGTTTTGGTTTGAACGCCCTTGGCAGCAGGTGGCGATTGCGCAGTGTCTTTGTTTTGGTGTTGTGTATTGCTAATACATTTCGAATGATATGCTTTTGTGGATTAAATTTCAGTGTAAAGTAAAATTTTTAATTTTTTACAGCTTTCGTTTTTAATCAGTTTAATTTTCATCTGAGTAGTCAGAACTGTAGCGAAGGATTCATGGGTGAAAATTATTGAAAAGTTATATATATTCATTAATTAATTATTCCTCCTTTATGGTAAAGGCAAACACCGCGACGAAACCTAGAAGCCTGAGAGTTGTTTAAAATGCTCTCGAAACCCTGCGAAGTCTACCAATTCGTACCTGGCCAGCGCAGTGGACAATGGCCTGAAACTCGCTCAACCTGAAAGAAGACCCGTGTTCAGCAGTGAGACAATAATAGGCTGACGACAGTACATTTCTATAATAGTGTCATACAAGTATGATGGTCAGTTAAAGGTCAGACATTTATGATGCAAAAATAATATGAAATACACTTTCATAATAAGTATATATTAGGACTTAGAGCCCTGTTTATTATCTACAAAATTTAATGGCATGTTTGTAAATTCAGTTTATGTTTTTCACATAATACATCATTTTCCGCCAACACTGAATAAATACAGTGAAGCATAATTACGGTCTAGAAGTAGGATGGAAGATAAATAATTATTACCCTCTGCATGGTGTAGACTGCAATCAAATTGAATAATAGTTTTAAACGTTCAAGTTTCAATCCAGTTTATTTATTTATTTATTTATTTATCTTTTAGGAAAACTTACAGCTACATTCTAACATAACTTAAGTAGAGAAAATTAATATAAGAAAGCCAATTACAAGTTTTCACTGATAGCAATTTTATGTTGTTATAATATCTATGTATGCTTATATTTATGTTATCCGTCTAACATCGCAACTTGCTGCTGGAAAAGAAAAAATGTTCTGTTAGGTCCCGTTTTAATTTACGGACATTTGTATTGAATAAGTCTAAATTACATTCTTTAGTTATAGCATTTAGACATCTGCTTGCCCTAATGAAGAATGAATTTTGTCTATAGTTGGTATCAGCTGAAGGAACACAAAGTGGAGCAGGGTTTCTGGTACTTAACCTAGGTA
>MOOZ01001074.1:689449-700034 GCA_002930495.1 Cecropterus lyciades
CAGAACTTTTTAAATCGTATATTTTGTATCGGATATTGTATAAGGGTATAATCGTTTCGCGCATCAAAACGTATAAATAAATATCACATATTGTAATTGAAAACATAATTATGTAATAAACAATTTCTGTGTGTTACTAAATATTATTAAAAAAAATATATATTGCCCCGTATTGATGTAGAGTCATATATACTCAATTGAAAGGAAATAAATCTTTCAGTTCCTCCCAGGTGATACTCTGATGTATACGAAAAACCACCCTATTAGATTTCGACCCCATTAACCTCTCTACGGTGCGCAAGCGCAGTCAAGGGGAACGGTGGTTGATGAAATCCGCGTTAGAATCGATTTCACGTGTGCTTCATGTTGTCAGCGGGATTTAATTTACTATTGGGTTATATGTTTTAGATAGACTTCCGTTTTCTTGAGTAATTATTTGTCTTCATAAAATACTCAGGATTGCCTGCAAGTGCTTTAGGAGTGGCAACAGCTCTGTGATCGGCTTCAGAAGAAACCTTCTTCTATATGGGGTTGATTATATATGTACATTGGCGTCTATGACAACTTAATATCAGATGGACTGCATGTTAATATAATAACACTTTACGGGTTCTAACTTACTATCAGTCTCATCTGACCTCCAGGACCGACGTCTATGACTAATAATAAAGTCTTTACAGCGTCATGTACGGTTTTACAGCATCGAGAGGATCGAGAGGACCTAGACCCTCTCGATCCTGTATTCTCTATATAGGATTGAGAGGGTCTAGGTCTGAGGCATTAACGGAAATTCTGGATCCGCCAGTGATTTATCCATATATTAACTCATGTACCGTGAAATATTATGCAGTTTATTTGAAACTTTAATCACGATTGAATTATTTTCGTCAACGTTTTTTGCCGACAAAAGTTATACGTAAGTAACATTTAGTAAAGTAACATTTAGTTTCTAATACAAATCTAATGCGACTGCCATCAGGCGGATGTGTAAGGGCGGTTGCACACGGGCGGTGGCAGGTCAACGCCCGGAACTTTTTGTGTTCACCGGCTGGGCCCGTTTCCTGTCACAATTTGTCTGCATTTTTTTGTTTGAAACACCGTTACAGGAATCGTTTTTTGTCGTTTATCTCTTATATCGAGGCCGAGAAAGAACATGTGAAGTTGACATAAATTGTAATTTAAGTAACTAGATAAGTATATATAATGATTTAGCTTTACCGTATAAGTAATGAGTACCGTGATGTAATGCTATCGCAAAGTTAAGCTGTTAGCTCAGCTGTTAAACGTTATCCTCAAATTGTCATAGTTTTTTTTTTTAACTAAAACACAGTTATCCAAAATATATCTTCTACACACTAACTATAATATCTTTGAATGAATTAAAAATCTAAAATTATATTATCAAGGAAATAGAGCTTTTTCACTCTCTTTCCTTGCATATCCATAATCCCATCCGCCACTAACACGACATGTCTTTAAGCGTTAATTAATCACAGTTCATGACCTACAGTATACCTATCCGTGCAAGGTTATTAGCCATTCGGCTCCATTGCAGTGTTAATTCAAATTGACACATCAGGCCAGACGAAAATACCGCGCGGCCGTCTGCCTGCCCGCTGTGGGGTGGAGTGATCCCCACCTTTAAGGTATATGTTCCATTGTGGGCTAGCAACTAATATTCTACTTTTTTATAATATTGAAATCATAAACGAGCAGTCAGTTCACCTGTTGGTAAGTGGCTCCTGCCGCCCATGGACATCTTTAATCAACCCCAGATAATATCAGAGTCTTACCTGAGGTTGGCCACAGATGTGTTGCTACTCCTGAGGACTAAGTTGAGACGTCTTCACCAAAACGTAGCAGCGCTTAACACTGCTGTTATTAGGCAGAAACAGGTGAGGCGGTAGTGATTCCAGAATTGAACCACAAAGGGTTCTACCACCTTCCAAAAATGTTAAACTTTACAGTTTACTTATGCTATTTACGAAGCGTGAAGCGCGTGTGGCTTGGGAGGGCCCTAACTGATCTACGAAGTTAAGCTACGTCAGTTGCCATCGGAAGTTGGATAGATGCACGTTAAATCGGTTATTATCGCAGCCTACAAGCCTTTTGAAATTAACTACTGGACATCTGAAGTGAGTATTATCTCAACAGACATCGCGTATGCATTGTTGTTGCTTTTCTCCTGGATTTCGCTCACTAGTTGCTTCTATGACATCCTTCGTGATAAGGAGTTTTTGAGGAAGACTTTGAGGGTGTGACAAAATAGTCATAGAAAAATCTAGTGTTATCATGTCTATCACTGCATATAACGTCTTATAATATTAAGTAATTTCCATTTTAATATATTCCATCACTTATCAGTGTAGGCAGTCAGTATTTATTGTTTTAATTAAAATATATTTAATTTTGAATTGAAGTACCAAACGAGTATGCAGTCCAACTCTGTAAGAAATTTAATTTAAAGCAGGGGTTCTAGCTGAAGTAGATCACAGATGCATTGCCACTTCCGGGGACTAAGATAGTCGCCATGTTTATAAATGAGCCGGCAACCAACGAAATACAAGAACTGTTTAATGCTAGAAATAGGTGTAATTAATGTTTTAATCTTTATGCCTACAGTGGAACCAGTACCCTATCCCAGTTTGTGCTTCTGAATGCAGTTCGGTGTTGTTGTAATGGTTTTTGACAGCGCACTCCTGCCTTCTCATAAAGCGATGAAATTTAAATGACCCTCTCGGCGTTCATTAAAAATTTTGAGAACGGAAAGTTTGTTACGATTGCGCAATTGTTTTTCATTCCCGTAAATTGTTCGAATGATATTTCGGCAACTGTAGTACTATTCTGTGTGAAATACGAATTCGAATTCGATTTTTTATGTAACGATATAAAAATCACGATCGTTCTATGACGATAAAGTCTTAGCTTGTCTTCATTTTCCAAAATAATGCACACTTTGGGACATCAGTTCCACTTTAAGACTCTTATAGACATGTATTCATATATGTAACATCAAAAATCATCACATATAAATTATTTTCACACTTTGACACTCGAAATTGTGGCACGGCATAGCAATAGCAACTTTATAATTCATAACGTATTCAATTTTAGTATTTATAAAACGAACTTACAGAATAATCCTCCTGTTTTCTTTGTCGTTCGTTTTTTGTTGCATAATAACAGAATCAAAACGTGAAAGTTTGCTCACGTTAAGTACAATGCGACGAAAAATTTTTATGAGGTTTCCGACATTTTATTTAAGGTTGTGCTGACATCACTGTCAAACTTATTTCTATGTTCTTTACTTTTCTTTAGTTTGCAGTCTTTAGTAATAAAACAAGCTTGATCAATTTTAATATGTTACGGGTACTCACGATATGCGTTTTTGAATTTCTTTTTGCCGATATTTCGACCCAGTTACATGGATCGTGGTCACGGCGAAACTGCGGTGGCTAGTTTATGGTAATCACAAATAATGCAAAGTTCGGTGCGTAGGGATACGGTTAGTGTTGTGTGTCGTGATATGGAACCTAAAAAAGAAAAACGAACTAGACGTAGGGTAGATAGATTAATTTACCACTAGTGCTTCTCAACGGTTTCTCCCCGCCACCGCAGTTTCGCCGTGACCACGATCCATGTAACTGGGTCGAAATATCGGCAAAAAGAAATTCAAAACCGCATATCGTGAGTACCCGTAACATACTAAAATGTATCAATTCCGCGATAATATTAGCCTAAAATTAAGCTTGATCAACTTCAGATGCATAACTACAATTATTTCATGATTTATTATTTAACAAGATCTCTCCTTGCAATCGTAGGAGACCTGGCGAATACAACACTATACTCTTCGGATAGGTACGTTGCGTCGGCTACATAACATCAGATAAAAATATATTATATGCAAAAAATGGCTTCAATATCGCCAACTCATGGATATATCTCTGCTTGGCTTGGCTGTAAGAATTAAGATTAAGGAAATAGACAGACCGAACGCAAAGCAGGCACAACCTTCAGCAATGAAGAATTGAGTGATAAGATAAGCGAAAATTTTTAAAAAGATAAATAATGTTTTTAAATAAATCACAATAACAAAAATTCTTTAAAAAATAATATGAGCATTTGAATCTACTAAAATGTTCAGCACATTGCTTGCGGTGGCAACTAAGTAATAAAATTCTAACTTATGATACTCATCAATTTGTTCCACTTGAAGTTAGTGTCAGAGTTCACAAGCGTTAGCTAGAATTTGAGACAAGCTGAATAAGTAGTGCTACGCATATTTACACTTAATAGAAAGAAAAATATTTTATCCAATTTAATAACGATGACAAGAACGTTACCACACGCTTTCCGTTTTATTTACGCAATTGATTGAAGAGAGTCAATAAATTAACGATGCATTGCACAATATGTATTTCAATGTCCTTATAGTTCATTGGTATTCATTTTCTTTCGATAAAAGATATATCAGCGTTGGATACGCCCCACGCGCTACGAGAACGTCGCGCAAGTTTACGACGTAGCGCCACCTCGCGCGGTCGCGGTAGAAACCCACCCAATCAATGTATAAATAATCGTTTACCGATACGTCCGAAAACACGCAAACCACCGGCCGTAGTACGATATTTCAGGAAGGTATTCCCCCGTCCGTCAGACGCAACTACAGCACATCCTATTTATAAGCGTCTATGTATAAATTCACTAAAAGTTAACACCACAACACACGTAACGAATATAAACTCGGAAAAGCCTCTATTAATAATCGACCGACTGACTTTGCTACCAAAAATAATAGTCTAATTGTGAAAAGTTTATGCGGGATGGGTCGTGGACCGGGGCTATCTTGGGGCGGCTAAACTTAGTGGTGCGTGTGAGCCAGATGGTAAAATTAGTGCTGAGTTTCTGTACGCGACGCCGTCTGCTACTGCTCCTCATGACGACACAGCTGCGTCCATTCACTCAGCACGCCAGCCACGGTGACGAGCGCGTAACTAACTGCCAAACTTATGACATGCCATTTTCGAATTGTCCCGCCATATTGTCAGGTGAGGCGGCCATGTTGTCGTCACAGCCCTTAGAATATCTGATTGATTTACCGCTGCACAGTTTATATATCGATTGAAGTAGCCGTTATAATTTATAAGGTCAAAGGTGTTCACAAGCCTAAGGCAAACGGAGCATAAATTTCAAGGGTTGTTGAAATTGCATTTTTTGCGGAAATTACGTTGTATTTTAATTTAGGTTTCGTTGATGTGTTTATCCGAGGTTCTCGGTTTAAAATTTCAGGCCTTGTTGAGCTTCGTGGCTGTGACCCTGCGAAATGTGTTGAAGCGGCAATTCAAAGGCTTTTTAAAGGGCTTTTGTTCGTCACTTGCGTAACTAGAGGGTAATTTTATTATGTCAAGTGACCAGTGAACTTTCTAGAAGGATGCTGTGATATTTCAGCGAAAACTGTCTACATATCATCGTAGTATTTAACACATTAAACAATAGTATATTACCAAATACGATACTTGAAAGTGGAAATTGTATTGTGGGGCAGGTCGATCACTAACAATCGAGTGTTGCATGTTTAAAAAGCGTATTTTCTTATTTAGAAAGCAATTTTATATTATTTTTCACCGTGACTTTAATTAAAAATTATATTTGACTGGCCATGTGCCAAATCAGTTACTACACTGGTTTGAATTACAATGGGGCTCCGGGTTCGACCCGGTGTCCAACCAGAGCAGATGTAAATGATCTGTTTAAACAATTATTTCGAAACTGGCCAATTGTGTACTCATTTGGTTGTGACCATATCGAAGAAAACCCGAGGAACCCTGGTGTGGAGCTATGAGTGTAGGAAGCGTTAGTGTAATATATCAAAAATATGAAAACATGAATATTTATCCAAATAGACATAGACTCATTCTTCTAACCTTTTTTGCACTTGGATACTGCAGGCCATTTTTTGTTTCTGCTAAAATGTAATAAAATTCTTCTATATCTTAATAACCATCTGCATATATAAAATAATATGAACATTTCACGCCAGCGACTGAATCCTTCAAGGTGACCAAAGACGTTGGACAGGCGCCAACAGTATCACAAAGAGCATCTATACATCAACTGGCGTTCGGTATACGTGACCAAATATGCAGTATACTATGTGTTAGGTTACATACATGCAATGAAATGCATAATACAAATATTATGAGAGTACTACGAATAATAGATCAACTAGCATTACGTTGTATAATATAGGAATGAGATATTATAGGCAAGATGCATGCAATATAGTATTATATATATAATTTACACTATTTTTAGAGATGAAGACTCAATAATGAAGTGTTCAGACAGATACTGACGTCACTTTTAAAATGGTTTTTGGCTGAAATCCATGTCACAACTTTGAAAAATCTGGAACATACAGCACCACGATATTCCCCTGACAATGGGCATAAAAGTTTATTGGTTTGGTGATCATCGGCTAGAACTTATCAAGCTTTTAATTATTAGCGGATGTGCTTTCCTGTAGTAAAGTGGTTCTTTGAGTATTACAGTAAGTGCTTGCAACTCTAACAAACTTGATGGTGACATATTTTAGAAGTTAGAACCGTTGGTGCGTCAACATCAGAGGCATCCCGTCACACCCGTTTATGCCATCTCAAGCGTTACTGCATACTCCTTGAAAGATTATGAAGGAACCATATTTATCCGAAGCGTACCAACTTAGTCATCACATATAGCAACACATTTATACGCTCAAGTTCTACTCTTATCTTATCGGGGGTAGATAAAGGTGTTCACGGACAGCATTGACCACTTTCTATCAGGTGGACTGCATGCTCGTTTGCTATTTCCGTATTACAAAAATTAGCAAAAAATTAAAACCGACTTTTACACTACAAAAAAGAAAAAAAAATTTAATATATGTTGGTTTTTTAACATACACAGTACATAGTACGTAGTTCTGAAGTCGGCGCTCGACATATTTTGTTAGATTACAACGACGAGTCTACGTCCTACAACGGGAAGCACCATTTTTCGAATTAAAAATATGTAAAATTGGTTCATCCTATCCACAACTTTCGATGTATCAAACATAAAATAAAAATACAGTCGAATTAAGAACCTCCTCCTTTTTTAAAGTCGGTTAAAATCATTTATATAAACAACGCATTGGGTGCCTTTCTTCTTTATATGTCATATGTCTGATTCCTACTTATAATGGATGGACCGACCACATTCTGGTTTGCTATTCAGTAATATTAAAAAATAAATGTATCATTATATCGGCACATAAAATCTACTACACTAGCAAATAGGATGTATAGTTTCATAAGCATATCGCCTATCGCTGTATAACTAAATTGGAACTTTTGTAGATAAATCTATTCCGGGTGTGTCGTAGCAGTCCAATAGACACCGTGACACTTGTATGATTCTCGTTACGGCGCATTACAGCTCAGGCGACTCGGGCATTGAATAACTGATATGTCACATGCCTTGCACTTACATGGACAAAGATATAAATTTCAATACATAAAATGCAACTCACAATCTTGAATGTGCAACTAATAATTTTTTTTTATATAATCATTTACAACGGTATATGTAAGTGGCTTTGATCTCCCTAATGATTTTGCGAATGACCACCAAAGTTATCTTTATACAGATTATATAAATAAATAACCTACTCTTTAGACTCAAGGCACAAAAAAAATAAAAATGTAATATTAATACTACAAATGTATTAATATAGGGGTATACCTTATGAATTCAGCATTTCCGTAAATAAATGTATTCCAGGTCTGTCGGAACAGTCTAACAGAGACTGTGACACTTGTATAAGTCTCGTAACGGGCCTGGGCCTGGGCCAGCATGGGCAATTCGGGCCATGAATAACTTATAAATTTCATGATTTACTTACACAATCAAAGATATAGGATTAAACACGCATAAAAAAATAATAATATAAATTATTGCTCCAAAATTATTATAATATACAAAATAAATTATATTAACTACAAGCAGGAGAAATAACCAAAGATTAAACAATTAATAAAGACAGATAAAAAACTGAGACAAAAATAATAAACATAAATACGAGGGCATAGGAAGTAGCTCAGCAGTTTGCTGGCCAGAGACCTAGGTCCTGCACAGCGCTGTTTTTCAGCCACTTCCAACTTTATAACATTCAGGTACATCAGTATATGTTAGTAACTGTAATGTCCTCTATGTTTCAGCACAGTTAATATCGTTTTGTCTTTCTCTAATTTGTACAAATAAATATATACGCTTACCTGCATAAATTCGGAACTTCCGTAAGTAAATCTATTCCGGGTCTGTCGGAACAGTCTGATAGACACCATGACACTTTTACAAGTCTCGTAACGGCGTAGCTCGGCTCGGGCGACTCGGGCCTTGAATAATTGATAAATGCTACGCCTTGCACTTACAGACATTGTTATAAATGCTTACAAGACGAACTACACGGCGTGTCACGTGCATTTCTGTGAATAGTGTTGCAATAAAATTAGAAAAAACTTAACTTCAGTGTAACCTACAAATTATTGTCTTTTTACATAAAAGTCCGGTTCAGGTGTATCTTCACTTCTACAGATATGCAAATAGGGTATTTTTCGTCCATATATATACGCACTCGGTATATAGAAAATAATAATATGGGCTCGCGAAACTTACACTTTTAATATGCTTAAAAAGTAGAAAGTAACTTAACTAAAATTTTATAATGCTTTGAACATTCACTTACTCACCTGTTCCTCTTAACGAAAACTATGATTTTACTAAATTCAATCAACCAAGAAAGGTACCAAAAAACATTTTATATCTACTTATAAAAATAACAATTCTCTTTTAAATGAACTGATCAGAATATATACTTTTCGAATATAGGCCCACAAAACCTTATTTATGTACAACCGTAAACACAAGTTGATGTGCGATTAGTATATGTATAGAATATAAACCAATACAAGAGAAACATTTGTGAAAAACATAATTTTATTTTTAATCACAATCATAAATACTATAACATGCTGCCTGTTTAATACTTTTTTGGAGCTTAAATTCTCGCCACCTCGATAATGACCAGAAAAACTAATATTTAACCAACATTTTATTAATAGCGCGTTGGGTGCAGCGCTTCTAATCTCTCGTCACGGTAAACGGCTCATTAAAATCCGCCATCAAAATGGGAAATGTGGACGCACGGCCCCAGGCCTAAAGAACAAACAAACAAGTACGGCTGTCTCCTTCTAACCTTTGAGTAAACTTTTCCATCTCACTCGTTTCGTTTTATATTTCACACCTCGCAACTGGTGTTTAGTAGTTTGATTACAGATTATAAAAACGTTGGTTATATCAAATACTCGTATGTATTGTACTCTAATTAAATTCTTAGTCAGATCTAGCATACTATGTACAAAGTTAAATATTTAAATCCAGAATTTTAAAAAAATCTCCGAATATAAGAAACACTTTAATAAACTCTTTATTAAGTTAATGATAATGTCTGAGAAAAATTATCTAATTAATGAATGTAATTTAATTAACTCTTCTCTCTACGTGCATTTAACATTACATTTGCAAGAAGTAAAGGTTCGTCAATGATGATAAAATAGAATATGAAAATACTACCATGTATACTTCACAGGCCACTCTGTTAAAGAGAAACCCCCTCAAGCCCCCCACCAACCAAAATCCAAAATCTTGAACTTAGATCTATCTATGTATAACTTTTAAGGTTTGGAAAAAAATCAGGAAATGTGGTTTGCAGACTGATATGTTCCCTATAGAAGAAGCTTTCATTGTCTACCATCAGCAACATTCAAACAAAATCCGAATCTAATCCAAATCCAAGTCAATCGGTCACTGTATATAAATCAATATTGTTTTAATAGATATCTACGTTATTTTATAAGAGACACTGTAAATCAGAGACGCTGGAATAATTCCGTATAATTTATGTACTGAACACGTAGCATATGAAAGTGCCAACAACGTCACTTCTACGTCAGTACGTAATGACTAAAACACCCGTTACGAGAGTTGTTTATCAAAAATGTTACATAAGTTTTTAAAGTACCATGTTGCCCTTCATAGTGTCTCTTTTTTAAAACGAAAATAAGTATTTGATGGTCTTGAATGTAGATAATATTATTTTATTTTACTTGTTCGTATTTAAGAATTATAACTGCTATAATTATATCGTACAATTTTTACTAAAAATAAGTAAATTTTGTTTTATTTATTGACGTTATTTGCAAGTATTTATATATTTAATATGTGAAGAAAACTTAAAGCCTTATAATAAAATAGATGTTTATTCAGAAAAATCTTTATTATACGTAAATTATATTCTTGTACTAACCTTTATAATTATTGTGATAATAAAAACCTATTATTACCCTACTACTGGATATGGGTTACATTTCAGAATGAGTAGGGTTTAGGCTGAGTAGGGTGACGTGTCGATTGATTACTTCCCACAACATTTAAATCATTGTGGAAGTCTTATAAATCCCGACAAGGCTTTCTTACAATTTTTCTTTACTAATAATGCAATTGA